>JAOSBK010000205.1:7390138-7404779 GCA_027568895.1 Erythroxylum shatona | reverse complement strand
CTCATGTTATGTTAATAAGTTTGATGCATTCATGTTTTGCAACTTGTGAATTTTGGCTGAAAGCCTAAGAAACATGTATTTTAAGAACCATATGAAAATTTTCTAAGACAAGTGAACGTTTTCAATAGGTTTTGCTTATTTTTCCATTATAAACTGTTACCTACGAGCTGTCAAGCGCATCCCCTTTCAATCCCCTCTTCAGGTGATAGTTAAAAGATCAAGTGATCAAGAGCCTAAGGGAACCTCCGCAAATTTGTTATTTTTATTTTTGTAATAAGCCAATGGTGTGGCTTTTGATATGTAAATAAAGTTTTTCAGACTCCGTTGCTTTAGAAATGAAATGATAGATTAAAGTAGTTCAGTTATGTATGTATACGTATATTGATTTCCTCGTAATATGGTTGAGTTGAAGTAATAAGTTTATTTTGATGGTTGATTGTCATGGGCACACCACCCTTATAGGATGATGCCTAATAAGGGTTCATGGAAAGAACGCTATGGGAATACGCTCACGCTTCATGATTTAGCAAGAGTTGAGTTCCGGAATCGGTGCCCAACACTATAACTATCTTATTCTTCCAAACTTTCACAAAAAAATTTCAGTCTATTGGTCCCACTAATTCTCCGCAATAAAAATTCTATTATCTTACCATATCATGCTCTTAGTGCTTCATATAGATATTTCTTCAATTTGCATACATAATTTAGCTGAGCCTTGATCTTGAAACCCTTCAATTGTTTATATATATTTTTTGATCTACATATGTAAATGCATTATTAACATCCATCTACCAAAATCTCTAAGATTTGTTAGCTATTAGAGCTAGCAACACATGTATTGTAGTGATCTTGATACTGAACTAAATGTCTCCTTATAACTAACATTGTATTTTTATGAAAAAACCTCTATCCATTGAATGGGCCTTGTATCTCTCCACTAATCCATCAAATCAAGTCTTCACTTTGTATACCCATTTACATGAGATGGTTTGTACTTTGGTAAGTGGTATTAACTCCCAAGTTTCATTTTGTTTTAATTCCTTGATTTCTTCTTCTATTACATCTCTCCATTCTTTTATTTGGACTACCTCTTCATACATAATTGTCTCTTTTACAACATTATCTTTTAACAATGACACATTCATATTTTTAGGATTTAGCTTCCAAATCCTTGAAGATCTTCTTAGTCATATCTAGGAATTTCCATCCTCCAATTCTTATATGTAATATGGCCTCTCTTCTTCTGGAGACCTAATGTGTATTCTAATCTGCCACATATTCTTTCTTGTATTTGGTGGTATTGCTTTAGCTTGATTAAGTGATGGCTTAACACTAACGACTTTTTTTGTGATGGATGTAATTCTTTAGCTTCTATTTATACATTATGTTTATACTTGGTACTCAATTTCATTCAAGTTTTGCAATAATGTTGCTCATGGGGACTACCATAAAGATGCTTCATCAAATACTATATTTCTATATACGTAGCATCATCTAGTTGTTGGATTGCAATACATCTATCCTATTTACTGATTATCATAACCCACACAAATACAACAAACCACCTTTTAATCAAACTTGTTATATTTCTTATTAGGCACAAACACGTAGCAAACATAACCAAAAACTTAAAAACAACTTATATATTGTTTTATGCTTTATAGTTTCTCATATGGAATAATAAACCAGCTTAAGTTAGCTTGTTAATTACATACACAACAATTTTCGCACAATCTACCAGAAATCAAGGTGGAATATTTTTAGCATGCAATATACTCCGACATGCCTCCGCTAAGTGTCAATTCTTCCTTTTTGTTGCAGAGTATTTTGGCAATTTAATTGTCATTATATTCTGCACTCATGAAGATATTGAATGAATTCCTCCAAAGTATATTCTCCCCTACTGTTGGTGCTTAGGCAACAAATATTGTATCTTATTTCCTTCTTAATGTTCTCCTTAAAATCCTTAAACTCTGTTAAAGCTTGTAATTTCTCCTTCATAAAGTTTGTCCATATCTACCTCAACAAATCACCAATAAATGTAATCATATACCAATTTTTACTGATTGATAATTGCTTCATTGATCCCAAAAATCTAAGCACACTAACTCCAATAGTTCTTATGCTTTGTATTTAGATTCTTCATAGAGTAGCTTGTGAGGTTTACTATACTAAAATCTAGTACAAATTATGTTGTCTCATATCTCTAAAGTTGGTAAGCCCCTAACCATGGATTTCTTCATTATTACCTTCAAATGATTATAAACCACATGCTTAAGCTTTACAGGCCATAAATCTATTGTCTCATTTTTTCTAGTCTTCTCCATATATGTCTCTTATGCTAACATGATATAAACAAATTCGAGTCATATTCCTTCCATGAGTGGTGGAATTGTAGGCCTCAAACCTTGATATACATTTACATCTTTAGGCCTTAACAATAAATGATTGCCTAAAGATGTTAATTATAAGACTAATAATAAATTATTTTTCATCTTAGGAACATGGTAAACACGGTCCACTTGCACTTAATGTGGACTAGAGCTAGGGACAATAACTATCTTGCCAATATGGGCAATTGACAACCTACAGGTATTTGATGTCACCACGATATGTTCTCCTTTGTACTCCGAAATGTTTAGGAGTTTCTCTTTGTTCCCAGTTATAGGGTTGGAGCAACTAGAGTCAATAATTCAGTCACCATCATAATTAACTGTATCATTCATAAAGTACCCTAATACATATTTATATTTTTCTTCAACAAATTTATGGGCTTCATTATTTTTCTATTACACCTCTATTTACATTATTTAGATGAATTTTGAAACATTTAATCTTATGCTTATTTGATGATTTGATATCCATTATGTGTTATTTTCTCAATCCTGGAAAACTAACTTAGGTGAATTGGGACTTGTATGTATTATATAAGGTCAATAAGCCTTATAATTCTTCTATAAAACTAGACTCTTCTATAACAAATAAGGCATGAAAATTTCATTCTTCTTCACTTTCATTTTATGTGAATATGACATCGTTTCCTTCTACCTTCTGGGTCATAATCTCAATCCTAGAAAACTAACTTAGGTGAATTGGGACTTGTATGTACTATATAAGGTCAATAAGCCTTATAATTCTTCTATAAAACTAGACTCTTCTATAACAAATAAGGCATGAAATTTCCATTCTTCTTCACTTTCATTTTATGTGAATATGACATCATTTCCTTCTACCTTTTGGGTCTAATAGTATCGAGTAAAGTGGCCTTTTCTTTCACACTTGTAGTGGTATTTTTTTTATGACGATTTTTCTTTTCTTCTTTGTCATCCTTGTTTTAGGGGCATTTAGCTCCCCTTCGCTATGAAGCTAACCTTATTTTCTTTTGTCGACCCTTCTCATTTGCCTTTGAATCTTGTAACTTTCTTGTCTTTTCAAGACACTCTGTTTTTAGTGAAGAAAACCTTGTCCTCTGTATTTATTGAACTTTGGACATTTGCTTGCTCAAAGCTTCTCGATTGGTCAAGATATTCTCTAACTTCATTAAAGTTAGTTCCTTATAGTAGGCTCAAATAGCTATAAATTATTCCATTATATTTGAGATTTAATCCGTAAATAATAATTCTTCACTTACACGCCTCACTAATTGCATTTTTTGAATCCAGTGTTGCAAATTTCATTGTAAATAGATTTTATTTTGGTGAAATACTAACTCAAATTTATGTCTCCTTGATTGACAAACGTGAGCTCATTTTCTAAATTCTAACAGGTGCAACTTTGCACTCCTTCTCATTAAAGTATAGCTAAAGTATCCCAAGACTCCTTTGGTGTCGTTGAGTCCCTAATCTGCTATAAAAGTTCATCTTCTACAATTGCAGATAACATGTACATAATATTTCTAGCTCTAATCTTCCATTTTCTATTATCTTTTGCATTTGTTGATATGCTTGTCTCTTCACCACAAACAATGTTCCATAAAACTTTTTCATTTATTGTTGTCATAGTTATTGTTATGGAGCTTCTTGATCAAAATACTTGAGGATGCGAGATCTGCTATGACACCCTTGTAGTTCCCTACACTTTCACCAAATTTATCTCGATCCCATATCAAGAATTTTCATAGTTTGTGATTGTATTTCGACAGAATCGCCTCGTATCACGATCCTAGATCGTGTCCTTGAAAACACAAACTCACTAACTCCTTTGTATTTAACATACTCTGGTACCAATTGTAGAACAAAGTGGTGGGTAAAAGAAAATTATACTAATTAATATTCTCAAAAGATGATAATATGAACTTCTTTGGTAAATAACCTATCAACCATTTTTTGGAAAGGTTTTAGATATTTGATTATGTGTAATCAGCTAATTAGATTAGCGGATTGAACTCAATCTGCTGATTTTGAAAATGCTACTATGAGGAATGTTTTGAAATTAAATGACTAAAAGATTATTATATCTAAAAGTTATCACAAATTACTCAAATAGATAGGTAGAGATAAAAATGGAGATAGAGAGATAAATTTGTCTTAATTTATACAACTTTTAAAAAGTTAGTGATTAAATTAAAATATTTAATATTAAATTAAAATTTTCAAAAAAAAATTGAAAACTTTTAAATTTGTTATCTCTAATTATATTATATTAATTACTTTTGTATAGATATGATATTTAAGCCCCTTTTAATATCAATACTTAGTAGATAACATTATTATCACTTGAATATTAGGTGTAATTCAATTCAATTTAATCTAAAATTAATTATTTTTATCTAAGTTTAAATTTTAAGAGATTAATATAAATATTTTTAAAATAATTTTGTTTAAATTTAATGTATTAAAAATATAGCTTCAAATTTTAAAATTTAAACAATTAAAATTAAAATAACAAAAAATGTATATTTCTTTACATTAGAAATTAAATTGATATCATTTTTACATACACAATTTCATATTAAGCTTGTTGGTGCTACATTTGAGGAAAAACTCCTAGTGTGATCCGAGCAAACTTATTCTCAAGCTTATTTTTAGTGACATTTCAGTTATCACTCAAGTTCTTCAATTGCCCTTGCTAATTCAAAAGGGTCTTGATAAGTTTTTAATCGAACTCATTCATTAATAAGAAGTTATATTAAGATGGTTTTCGGTGTTCTTAAGGCTCGATGAAAGATATTGAAGAAAATTATAGTGTTGACTTGTTTTGCTCTTTTCAAATTCTTATGAGAATATTCAAAGAAATACTAAGATATAAATAACTATATTCATATCCTTATAATTTTTTTTTTAAAATCATACCCACATAAGTCATTTTTACACATAAACAACTAATACTAAACAGTTAGTTTTATCAAACATCTTTAAATAAATCGTTGATGTTATCTACTGGTCAAATCAACTATATTAATATGATATTAGCTAACTGTTAATAAAATTAGCTAACAATAATTGCCAAACAGGGCCAATGTGTAATGAAATGCCAAGCTTATTTTTACTATCTCTGTCTTCCTTTATATTATTTGTTCCTCTCAATTCTACACTCATTAGCATCTAACTTTTCAACTCTATTCTACAACATAACACAATAAGTCCTATTTAGAACTACCTTATTGTAAAATATTATAGAACTTTTTATCATCATTAATTTCTTTATAGCCATTAATTCATTTTTCAAGACATTTCTCCTACGCTCATACAAGTAGATATTTTCTTCATTTCCTTGAAATTTCTTTAGTTCTAGAGAGATATAAGTCGGTGACTATTTAACAATTAACAACAATTTGTATCCTAAGTTCTATTATATATTATCTTTCTTGCAGCATAATATATTCAAGTATTGGAATATCTGATCTTTACCATCTCTACTTGCAAGTTCTCGAGTCATGCCAGAATTTTTAAACGGGTTTTAAAACTTGTATTTTAACTGTAATAAACACAAGTAACATCAAAGCATTGCTTTCACAGCCAAAATCTTTACGCTCATGGAATTTGCTTTGGTCATTTGTAATTATATTCTTTTTATGGTTGCCCATTTGTAGAACCGGTTTTGGTTAAACAAAATGGTATTTACATGTTACCTATTTTAGATTTCAGTTAAGAACTGTTGCTTAAAATATTCATTCAGCATAAATTCACACATTTGTATAGTATTCAGATACTTACCAGGACATGTAAGAGAAAATGCCACTTGCCCCTGGAACTAAATATTACAGCCTTGTGACTTGGACTTGAATTAATTGTGCATCTTACAGTTACAGACAAGTCTCTATACTCGACAGCTTCTGGCCTTGGAAATATACAATATTATAACTTGGACTTCACTTTCTCAATAAGCTCTCTTCTTAGGATTTTACCTGAAGCCGATTTAGGGACGCTGTTTATGAATGTCACCCTGCGCAATCTTTTGAAAGGTGCAACCTGCAACACTAAATATTGGTTAAAGATGCATTCAAGTAGAAGCTCCTGATCGGTGTCCAACATTGAAAATTCTACAATGCAGAACGCCACATTGCTTCCAAGTAAAAGTACACTAAATGCTTCAACTAACAAACAGTGAATTGGTTGCATACATTAACCAAAAAGGAAAAGACAATTAAAAAAAACACATACGCGAGCACAAAATGGATCATTACTAGACCACTCCAGGAGGATATGTTTGAAATTGAAAGCAGACGAAACAATCGAATAATCAAGAAGGAAAAAACAAGCCAATGACAAAGTCCTCCACTGACCCTGAGAATTCAGATTATCATGGAATCTCGCAGATCACCCTTAAAGCATCATTTACCTGATCAGCAATGAACTTCTTTATATCTTCTTCAGTAAGAGAACTTTGGGGTGAGCGCACAACATATGCTACTGGGACCTCACCAGCCTCAGCATCTGGAAATCTACAAGTTGCGTCACCAAAATATTACTGGAATGAACTTGTGACAGGATTTATTATTATTTTATTTGTTGTAACTTGTGTAGAGTATCCGGCAAGTACAAAACCACACGTATTGAACTTACGGGATGACAACAGAGTCCAGTATTTCAGGATGAGAAACAAGCAGCCCTTCTAGCTCAGCTGGTGCAATCTATTAAGAATTAACAGGTAACAAAATCATAAATACAGTTTCCATCCAGCCCCGATTCAGTGAAGCACTTTAGTTTCTTCTTTTTCAAAATGACTAAAATATTGTCAGTTTGCTCTGGTGTTTATTCTTGGAATAGACTTGCCTGAAAACCTTTATACTTGATCAGTTCTTTAATTCGATCAACAACAAACAGCTGTCCATTCTCATCAAAATAACCCAGATCCCCTGTATGCACCCAACCCTTCTTATCAATGGTCTGCTTTGTGGCCTGTGGATTGTTAAGATAACCTGCCAATGAATTTCGAAATCTCAAAACGTAGTGATGTCAAATGAATACCTAGTATGGAGTGGAAATAAATAATGGTAAGAAAACTGTAACGTGACTAAGAGACTTTAGAGCTTTATGCAAAACCTTCATTCGGGATGAGATTCGAGCTGACTACTAATACACACAACAGGGTAATGTTAATATTTATTTAGGGGGGCCCTGAATATACGTGAGATCTTAGAAGTTAGATTACATTCATACATAGCCTGGTTTCATTTGAATTTTAACCTTAGCTTTCTTACGTTGTTTTAAAAACCATTTATACGTACCTTTGTAATGCTTGACAAAGGTCTGATAATCCTACTGATATTTCAAGGCAATTATCAAGGGCATAGAAGAATTTTCAATCTCTTTCCAGAGGAACTTAAAGAGTGAAAAGGGGAAAATTAGGATTAAAGTACTTCAGAAAACAGCCACACAGTCTCCACTATGAAAAGAGGAAAGTGGTTTAGCAAAAACCACTGAGAAGTGATAAGAAACATGATTTCATGACCTTGGAAGCCAGCATATGGGACACAAGACGAAGTAGAAGTCAATTCTCCACAAATATATAATTGTGTTAATCAAGTAACCTAACAGGATGATTACTGTATAACAGGGATGTCTATCCAAATTTTCAATCAAAATTTCAGAGCAAAACTGGACAATGAGATTCATTATTAAGCTCTTTTCCATAAACGCAAATAATAGTTGTACAATATCACGTTTTATAAAAGCTTATTCAGAACTGCAGGTTCACATTAACAAATTGTAAGTTTAGAGTAGGGGATGGCGAAGACATTTGGTGGTGGTTTGATAATTGGACTGACTTCGGTCCTCTTTGGATGTGTAATGGCTTACAAATGTTAAGTAGTAGGATTCCTAGGGAGGCTAAAGTTGCATGGTTCATACAGGAGAGAGATAGGATCCGAAATTTTAGGCATTTTCAATTGCTGGAAAACTACTTACTTGAGTTGCCCATTGTACGAAGGAAGGATAAGGTGATATGGACTGTACATGCTAGCGGGATATTCAATAATAAATTTGCTCATAATCTACTAGTGGCACCAATGGAATTAGTCCCATAGGCTGAAACCGTATGGAAGCAGGTATTGAGTCCCAAATCTGTCATTTTCTTGTGGTTAATTATAAAGAACAAATTGAGAACTAAAGACCGTTGATTTGGTAGTTATGATCCACTATCCATCTTATGTAAACAAATGAGAGTAGAAATCATCTGTACTTTGAGTGTGGATATAGCAAATCGACGTGGAGCAGAATTTTGAACATGGTTAGACTTCCAAGGTTCTCCTTTTATTGGTATGAAACATCGAACTCTATCATTCGATATTCCAACTCTGGTCAAAGGGATAGACTTATCATTAAGACTTCCTTTCAGATGGTGATCAATTATACATGGAGGGAGAGAAATAGGAGAATTTACAAAAATGAGGAGCAGCAAAAATAGTAACTTGCCGAGGCAATTGTCAACTTTGATTACAGAGACTATAATAGCTAAGGGGAAGCAAAACAACATTAGCAAAGAACTTACATATATATATATATATATACACACACATGTATATACATAAATATATATACATACATACATACAAGCGATATGGTTAATCTGATTCTTGTTTTGTAATTTGCTGTACATTCTGTGTAGTGTAGTTTCTTACTGCTTGTAGGATCCTTGAGGAGGATTGTGTATAAGTTTCTGTGGTAATATATTTCCTTTTTAAAATTCAAAGAAAAAATTGTAAGTATTCTTACCGAGCATCATATTGGGTCCTCGGACCCATATTTCCCCCAATTGATTAGGAGGAAGAGGCTTCAAATTGTCTACACTAACTACTTGTGATTCCACTCCTGCAGCAAGCGTTCCAGCTGATCCAGTATGTCGAGTACCCACCCTGTGATTCTCCATTGAGATGATGCCACTAGTTTCAGTCATACCATAACCCTGAAAGCACAGAGACCTACATCAAAATGAGTGCCATGTTTTAGTGTTTCCTTTTTCTTTTTGGTTTATCTTTCTGTTCGTTGGGACAACGGGAAACAGCAGAATCTTTTGAATCCTGACTATCAATACTATGGTATGTATTTGTGTAATCTGAACAATCAAAAACATGTTCCCATTTCTTTTCTCCTTCTTCGTTTCTTTAAGCACCAGCCAACTGTAGCAGTGCTCATGGATTATTTTAACGTTAGTTTGTTCCTTCATAGAGGGTCATCATTGCTGTTAGTGAGCTTAATGGAAAATCAAACTGTATCCATGAGGAATAACCATTGACATATGAACTTAAACTATATCAATATTATTTTAAACTACTGTATGTATGGCTTGGCAGAAAAAGTCCAAATTAATCATTACGGATAAAATTTTTGCTTCGTCTGAAAATAGAAGTTGGTTTAGGGAAGACTAAGCTTGACCTAATATCTAGATGCGAACATGGTATTCAGAGGAACAGATGTAATTCTATCCTTCTTTCCTCAAAGGAACCAAACCTTCGGCCACCTTCAAAAACAGTAGGTGTGAAATATAACAATTTAAGAAAGGTCCATAATCATTTTAATGTACAAAGCTCGCTCATGGTGCAGACCTATGCCATATATTATGTGTCGTAATGCTGGACCTGAAAGGCCAACATTTTAGATGCAGGAGAACAGGCTGTCTTATGTGGAAACAGCATATTTAGAAGCAAGCAACCATCAAAGGGTAGATAGCACACAGTATCTAAAATATGTAAAGCCTGAATCATTCTATGAAGAATTGCAATAGGTTGTTGCTAATTACCTGCGCAACTGCAGCATGAGGAAAATTCTTAGCACATTCTTCCATCAAATCTTTTCCCAGAGGAGCTGCACCAGAGCCAATATGCTGTAATGAAGAAAGGTCGTACTTTTTCAGGACAGAAATATGTTTAGCTAGAGCCAGGATTATGGGAGGCACAACCCACATATGAGTCACTCTATACTTCTCCACAGCCTTCAAAACCATCTCAAAATCAAACTTTCCCATGGATACAATCGCATTGCCCTTTTGCAACTGCGAATAAGTAATCACTGCCAATCCAAACACATGAAACATGGGCAAGAAACAGAGAAATACGTGGTGCATTTCACCAGCCATTTCTTGGTCCATAGTGATCATCAGTGATGCAGCTATGAAATTCCCATGAGTCAATATCACTCCCTTACTGGTCCCAGTCGTTCCTGAAGAATACAGAAGGGCTGCTACATCAGTTTGCTTTATACTAGTCACAGGGAATTCAGATTTAGACCCTCCCAACTCGACCAAATCGTGGAAACTTCTGATTCCTGAACTGGGTTTTGCAGAAGCAGACTCCTTGGGTCCTAGGAACACAGTTGGCAGATTAAAGTCTCTAATTTTGCTCCACAACTCTGGGATGGTGATGATCAACTTGGGATTTGAGTCCTTAATCTGTTTCGATAGTTCGGTGGTAGTATACAGAGAATTGGAGGTTGTTACAATAGCACCAATCGATACGATGGCCAAAAAACAGATAGGGTATTGATATGAATTAGGTGCAAAGATAAGAACCACATCACTTTTAGAGATACCCAGATGGCGTAAGCCATGAGCGACCTTGATAACAGTGGATCTGAGCTGTGCAAAAGATAAGGAGATGGATAAATCTGCATCAAAAAGAGCTGGTTTTTGAGGGTATGAATTGGAGTTCCTAAACAAAAAGGAAACCATAGACAAATTGGGATCTTTAGGGACGACGAGGGTAGGTCTGAGAGACCTGTAAATGCCATCACGGCCATATCCAGATTTCTCCATTGCAACTTGAAATTATAACCAGCTTAATGCAAAGACTTTGTATTGGATTGCGTGGTGGGTCAGTGTAGTCCTCTTTATATAGCGATCATAAGGAAAAAAAATCCAAAAGTTGTAAGAGATCCAACTTTGTAATTTAGCGAGGGATCGAGTTAAAGGACTAGCAGTTAATGTAACGATAACTTCGATTAAAACACCACAAAATTACAATCTGTGAGTATAATTTTCCAATAGCAATGGTCGAATCAGTTTGGCCTTCGCGGATAACTTTTTTGGGGAAAAAATGGTGTGATGGGCTTGAATTACTCGAATAAGGAGGAGACTTGGTTTTTTTTTTTATTCGACCACGAAAATATTTTAAAAAGGTCTCAATTATGAGAAGTCGCTTTTAAACCATTCACTTTTAAATTAATCCTCACTCGCATCCGGTTAGTTCATAAGAAGTAAAGTACTAGCCAAACAGATTTCTCCATTTTCAGGAGGAGATTTGTTATTTTCCATTTTGTCCACCTTCGTGACTGATGCTTATTGTGGAATCCAATTTGTTTTGTAAGAAAACCTCACCGGGGTTCAATGATCATAAACTTGGCAAGAATTAACTTTTGTGGAAAAGTGTTTATGATTATGAGTTCCATCGTATCCAAATCAACAATGAAATTTAAGATCAAACATCTATTATGTATCATTTCGTTGATACCAAAATATATTCTTACCAAATAAAACTCTTTTTGAAATTGTACAATACTTAGTGTCTGTTTGGATGGACTTATACCAGTAGAGTTTTTGTCAGTAAAGCTTTTCTAATAAGAGCTTTTCTAAGAAATCAGTTGACTGTTTAACTGTCAATTAAAAAAATAATTTTTTTGAAAAAGTTTCATACAGTTTGACAACATAAAAAAGCACTTTTATTAATTTTAACTATATTTTATTTTGTAATAAAAATTATTTATGCATATAAATTTTATTTAAAGTATATTAAACAATATGCAAAATATAATATATTAATTATTGGATAATTTTAAACTATATAAAATATAAATAAAAATATATCTAACCAGACTTTTATATGGATTAAAAAAGTTTTATATGGTTTAATATTTAACAGCATTGGCAGATGGCTTAATGAACTTCATAGTAAAAGTGACATTACCACTTTGCTAAAATTTTTACAGCTTTCCTTTTCCCCTTCCTTATATCCTTCTCCTGGAGGATATTTAATTGGGACTAACTACCATGATTTAGTGATAGTAGACAGTACACTGAACAAGGTCAGGCCTTTGAATTAAAAGTTATGCAGACTTCTTGCCTACCCTTTGGAAGTAGTATGGTGGTTTTTGAGTTTATTAATGAATCGCTTAGAAATCTTTGGAACTTCTAATACCTATTTACTGAGCTTTGTCGACCCCTTCACTCATACGCCGGAGGCGCTTATGCAATAAATCATTTTGTGTATGGTGAATAATTTGAACTAGAAACAATACTTTTCCTTGGTTTTTGTTGGATTTAAAAGAATTCAGCTACTATTAAGTCTTTCAGTAATAGAATGGTACTTCCTTTACAATTGTTTAACAAATTCACTTCCATTTAAATTATGACATCAATAATTTTGATAGAATGACTTTAAATTGATACATGTATCATGCTGTAGACTTTGAGGTTTAATTCACACTTCTACAAGAGATGTCTCATTTACACCTTACGGTTACCTATTTCTTAGATAACCATCTTGTAGGAAATTTTAGATAACCATATTGTAGGAAATTATTTAAAGAGATGCCTCTTTTTCTTGTAGGAAATAAAACTAATATTAAAATATATAAAAAGCAAATAATTTGTAGATAAGTTAACAAACAACATTACTGTCAACTACATATCAAAGATGATTTGCCAAAATCAAGAATAAACGTACTTGCCAGGAAGAAAGTTACCTCAACTACATTAGCATTACTTTACCTCAGCAACATTAGCATTACTGCTTACAATAATTACAATATAGACATTGTTGATTCTCATGTACAAGGAGGAGCAACCTCCAATCTACTTCACAGGGCATGTACCAAGTTCTTTAGTTGGCATAATATGCATCCGAAATGCATCCACCATATTCCCGCTGAAAGAAATATTACATAAGAGCTTTATAAAAGATCAACTATAAGTTACAACTATGGAATTGGTTTAGAAAAAAAGAGGTAAAGAGAAGGGAACATTACAAATTCAAAAGCAAATGCCAGATGTAGGAAGCAAAGACTGATAGGTAACATTAATAAGGAAAAAAAATAGGAGGCATGCAAAGTAGCTTGATAACAGTTCTGGAAGGACAAAACATAAACAACTTATAATTGGAACTGCAAGTCTGCTATAAAATGTTTGATAAAGTAAATGTTCTATCGTACATAAGAGAAATAGTTATAGCATATGTGCTTTAGACTAAGGCGAGCTACTCTTCTTCATAATTCCAGTGTTAAAAGCAAAAAAATTATAACTTTGATTTGTCTAAAGTTTGAACAGTAATTTCTGAAAAAGGATATTTGGTGAATGGGTTGATGACCTGCAGGAACATTCATTTTAATCAGATTCTTAAAAGTTCTTTAAGAATTATCATAAACATTAGCCAAATATGGTCTAGTATCAAGAGTACTGATATTTCTTTTGATTCAAGAAGAGAGCAACTATTTCAAGTTGCCGCTTAGAAGGCGACAAAGACATGTTCTAGTTACAAAGTTGTTTCTGATCCAGATGGTCTTAAGCTGATCCTTGATTCTGTTTTGAGTGGTTGAAGTAGAGTTCCCAGCTCTTTTTGGTTTCAAAGAAAAGCTGGAAAAACAGAACTATACCAATATTCTATTAAATATGACTAGGCAAATAGTGTGCAAGCTTGGGGTTTGTCTACACCGTGTTCTCTGCTACTGACGCTAATAGAAATGCCAGAGACTCCCATGTCCCTTTTTTGCAGTTCCTTGTTAGGCGGATCGTCGAGAACTTGAAGAAAGACTGTTACTTGCAGCATATCGGAACCAGAGCTCTGGTTTACCTCGCTACTGCACTCGAGTATTTGGCTACTAAGGTAACTAGTTACACAAGATTGCTAATTTGGGATTCAGGGTTTTATCATTTCGTTGTTATTTGGTTTTTAGGGTTATGCTAATTTCTCGAAGGTACTTTACCATGTTGTCTTAATCATAGGATGTAAATTTCATAGTTATGTGGGCTATGTAATGGATTAGATCCAAAGTTCCCATCTTTTTGCTTGACTAAGTTAAATTATTTATATGCGATAGTAGTATTGTTAAATTTTTTCACTTTTTTCTTAGCTTTTCCCCTTTTTGGTTCTGAGTGCTGCGCCTTTAACTCGCGCCCCCTTTTCTTTTAGAGTTAAGCCAGTTCTTGGTTTCCTTATACTTTGGTTTTTCTTTGTCAAATTTCCATCTTTGGTGGACTGATTAGAGGGATTGAG
>JAOSBK010000205.1:7362841-7378376 GCA_027568895.1 Erythroxylum shatona | reverse complement strand
AGCTTAGGAATCGGATTTAATTATGGGCCCTAAGCAGATCAATTTTATTGGAGGATAATTAGGGTAAATTTATCAAGATTTGTTCGGATGACGTTAAAGTTAGTTCGATTTGAGGTTCCTTTTGTGGTGAGGAATTCCTCCCTCGTGAGAGGCGCGTCCAGATGTCACGTAGGACGTCGGGCACGTGTCTCACCAGGGAGGGGTACCAACAAAAGATGTCGGGAACCAGTGGGACTACTAACGTTGGAGAGGAGAAGAAGACTAGTAGGGAGAGATCAAAGTCAAGGGACGTCTTGGTGGATATCAATGAAAGGCTTGCGAAGGTGGAGCTCATGGTGGCCGAAAGGCAAGAAAAGTTTGAGGATGTGGACCAACACTTCAAGGAACTTAAGAAGGGGAAACAAGAGTTCTAAGAGGAGATGCAAGGTGCCTTGAACATTTCTACATCCAATTGTCAAGACCAATTGAAGACCTTAGAGAGTCTTTTTAATTCGAGATTCTCTATCCTATGGAAGAGCTTGTAAAGTTTATGGATAAGGTAGTCCTTTGTAAAAGGGTCATTACTCAAGGGGAAGCAATGATATGCTTATGGTAGTCACTACTCCTTTGAAGGTGGATGTTCCAAATTCAAATGCATATCGTGGGTTAAGGAATGTGAAGGAGATTGATAACTTCTTTTGGAGCTTAGAGCAATACTCCAAGGCACTTAGTGTCATGGAAAATGCCAAAACAATTGACAATATCACTCTCTACCTCAAAGATGCCGAGATGGTTTGGTGGAGGAGAAGGCATGGTGACATCGAGTGGGGTACCTACACTATCGATACATGGGATGAGTTCAA
Source organism: Erythroxylum shatona (assembly GCA_027568895.1). Lineage (NCBI taxonomy): Eukaryota > Viridiplantae > Streptophyta > Magnoliopsida > Malpighiales > Erythroxylaceae > Erythroxylum > Erythroxylum shatona. The sequence goes on along the minus strand of JAOSBK010000205.1, from coordinate 7,377,534 downwards.
AAAGGAACTCAAGAGGTAATTTTATCTGGAGAATGTCTAGTTAGAGGTGAGAGCCAAGCTATGACGTCTCATATAAAAGGGGAGCATTTTAGATTACGTGAAGGAGTTCTACGAAGTACTTTTAGAAATCCCCAACTATCCAAGTAAGGAAGCACTCTTTGCTTTTATGGATGGTTTACAAAATTAGGTTAAGTTAGATATTCAAAGGCATGGTACACAAGACCTTGCCACCGTCATTTACATTTTCGAATCTCTTATTGAATTCAAGAAGCTTGAGAAACATAAGTCTCACAAGGAAAAGGGTGGAAAAAGAAAGAGTAGGGGAGACAATCATCAAAACAAAAAGGGTTCCCACAAGTATGACAAACACAAGGAGAGCGGCTATAAGGAAGACAAAAACACGGGGAGAGGGGGGGGGGGGGGGGGGGGGGGGGGGAACGGGTGAGTAATAATCAGATGCTTCCTTTCTGAGGGATTGCACAAGGAAAGGGATACCCAAAGAAGAGCAAGCTCTCCACCTTGATTGAAGAAAGGTACGAGTAACGACAATGCGAAGAGACCAAGATAGGGTCCTAGCAAATCCTAAATGCCATCAAAGCCAAAGTTGACACCAAGACTACTCGTAACTTCCTCGAAGTAAACGAAGCCAACTGATTGGGGCTCAAGTATAACAAGGAGCAAGGATGGCTCAAAGCGATAAACTTCGAGCCAAAGTTGATCTTTGGAGTTGCTCGTGGCGTTAAGGTTTGTCTAGGTGAGTGGTCTACCTTTGTTGATTTTTTAGTTGTTCCTATAGATGATTATCCAATTATACTTGGCATGGAATTCATGGATGGTGTCAAAGTCGTGCCGATTCTCTTTGCTAACAGTATGTGCATCTTGGAGGAGAGTAATATGTGCATGGTACTTTTGTCATGAGAAGCCCCCAGCCAAGCAACTTTCGACCATACAACTTGCTAAGGGAGTGAAAAAGGAACAACCCACATTTTTTGTGGCACTTAAGGAAGACAAGCAAGCTTCATCAAGTGGACTACCTAAGGAGATTATCCACTTCCTTAAGGAGTATAAGGATGTGATGCTTGCAGAGTTGCCAAAGAGGCTCCCACCATAGGGAGAGGTAGATCATAAAATCGAGTTGGTTCAAGGTGCAAGTCCACCCTTAGCAGTACCCTATCAAATGATGCCTCCCGAGCTTAAGGAATTGAGGAGGCAACTAAAAGAGTTGTTGGATGCTGGTTATATCCAACCGTCAAGGGCTCTATATGGTGTACCCTTGCTTTTCCAAAAGAAGCACAATGGATCACTCCGTGTATAAATCGACTATAGGGCACTTAATAAAATCACTGTGAAGAACAAGTATCCTATCCCATTGAATGTCAACTTGTTTGATAAACTTAGAGAGGCACGATGGTTTTCCAAACTTGATTTGCGATCGGGATATTATCAAGTGAAAATTGTGGAGGGAGATGTGCCAAAAACTACTTGTATTAGAAGGTACGACTCCTTTGAATTTTTAATCATGCCCTTTAGACTCACAAATGCACTACCACACTTTGCACCCTTATGAATCATTTCTTGCAACCTTCTTAGACAAATTTGTTATGGTGTATTTGGATGATATTGTGGTATATAGTACAACATTAGAAGAGCATGTTATGTACTTACAATAAGTTTTCTAAGTCTTAAGGGAAAATAACCTATATATGAAGAGAGAGAAATGTGCTTTTGCAAAATATGAAGTCATGTTCTTGGGGCACATTGTGGGAGAGGGCAAGTTTAGGATGGACAAGTTCAATGTGTAAGTCATCCACAATTAGGATCCACCAAACAAGGTGTCAGAGATACACTCCTTTCTTAGCTTTGTTAGATACGCCCGCAAGTTAATTAAAGGATATCCCTCCCTCCACTCACCGATCTATTGAAGAAGAATGGAGTTTGGGCTTGGGTTGTTAAGTGTTAAGGAGCATTTGAAGCCTTGAAGCAAACAGTGATGGAAGAACCAGTATTGGCCCTATTAATCACACTAAGGCATATGAGGTACATATTGGTGCTTTCGATTTTATTCTTGGTGGTGTTTTGATGTGGGATGGATATCCAATTGCTTATGAGAGTCATAAGTTAAATGATATCGGGCTTATTATACCGTTCAAGAGAAGGAGATGACCACAGTGGTGCATTGCTTGCAAACTTGGAGGCATTACTTGTTAGGGTCCAAGTTCGTGGTCATAATCGATAACATTGCCATAAGTTACTTCCTCAACTAAAAGAAGTTGATCCCAAGCAAGTTAAGTGGCAAGTTTTCTTGGCGGAGTTCGATTTTGTGATGGAGTACAAGCCTGGCAAGGATAACATACTGGCCTATACATTTAGTAGGAAAGCCGAGCTAGCCACCATCACAAGTCTAAGTTTTCCTTTCATGGACTATATCAAGGAGGGACTGGAGCATGACCTGCAAGCCAAAATTTTGATGGAATTGGCAAGTTAGGGGAAGACATGACAATTTTAGTTTAAAGATGGGGTGCTCACAACCAAAGGTGATCGTGTGCATGTGTTGAAGTGGCAAGGGTTGAGGAAGGAAATCAGTAACGAGTGTCATGACTCCAAATGGGCAGGACATGTTGGTGTGCATCTCACATTGGCACTTATAGAACGTGCCTATTATTGCCCCCAAATGTGCGACAACATTGAGTTATATATTGAGACTTATCTTGCGTGCCAACAAGATAAGGTGGATCAATAGAAGCAAGTTGATTTGCTAGAACCATTGCCTATTTCAGAGAAGCCTTGGGAGAGTATCTCCATGGATTTCATTACATGTCTACCAAAGCCTGAAAAAGGTAGCAACATTATGGTGATGGTAGATTAATTTAGCAAGTATGGAGTGTAATCCTTGTGCCTACAAAATTTACGATTGAGGATGCGGCACGTCTATTATTTTGTCATGAGGTGAAGTATTGGGGTATACCAAAGACGATTGTAAGCGATCGAGATACTCACTTCACTGGGAGATTTTGGATGGAAATATTTAAGCTATTAGGATCCAAGCTTAATTTCTCTACAAGCTTTCATCCTCAAACGGATGGCTAAATAGAGAGGGTGAATGCATTGTTGGAATTATTTTTGAGGCATTATGTGAGTGCCAACCAGCATGATTGGGCTAAGTTGCTTGATGTTGCCTAATTCTCATATAATTTTCAAAAGATTGAGTCAATAGGAGTTAGTCCGTTTTAGATTGGCATTGGACAACAACTAATGACTCCTTACACTTTGGCAATTAGGTATAAGGATCTGAGTCCTGTTATGTTCAAGTTCGCGAAAGGTTGGCATGAAAAAACTAACATGGCATAAGAATACTTGACAAAAGCTACCAAACAAATGAAGAAGTGGGCCGATGCTAATAGGAGACACTTGGAGTTCGAGGAAGGAGACTTAGTAATGGTGAAGCTCTTTCCCCATCAAAGTCGATGATTCGTCAAGGTACACAAGGGCTAGTAAGGAGATATAAGAACCCTTTTCTCCAAGAGAAAAGGGTTGGTAAGTTAGCCTACCATTTGAAGTTACCATCACATTTGGAAATGCATCTAGTTTTTTTATATAAGCTTATTAAACCATATCATGTTGACAAGGAGGAACCAAGTAGCGGCAAGCCAATGAGAGCACCTATAACCATCCTACTTCTCACGAGCATGAGGTAGAGGAAATTCTAGCACATCGTGTTATATTGAGGAGGGGTTCTCATCCAAGTTATGTGGAGTACTTTATTAAATAGAAGGGATTACTTGATAGTGAGGTGATTTGGGAGCATAGGCTCACGTTATGGGACTATAAGGAAATGATCAAGCCATACAAGGAGGAAACGATGAGGGCGTCACTAAAATAAGTAGGGGAGAATGTCATGTTCTACATGTTTTGAAGCCCATAAGGTGAGGTTCGTTCCAAAAGAGTCTTCTAGAGCATGTTGGAATCTTCTGGAAGCTTTTTGAATATGGTAGAAGCTTATAGAAGACCCTAGAAGCTTCTATAATATGGTAGAAGACTATGGAAGCTTATGAAACATTGTGGAATAATATGGAATATTATAGAAGCTTATAGAATGTTGTAGATATGTACATAATTTACATGAAATATGTAAAGTAGTGTCAAGAATTCTAGATAATGATTGTGATCCCTTGGATCAAATGAATCCTAGCCATCCATTAAAGAGGTGGAAAGCTATAACTAGCCAAGGGGACTTCATTTGTAAGATATATAAAAAGTCTTAGCCATTGTCTTGTAAAAGCTTTCTTAAGCAATAGAAGCATTCTCCAAGTTTCCTCATTTTTGTTCTTGTTTTTATCTTGCTTCTTTACTAACTTGTGCTACTTTTGTTTCTAGCATTCGAGGGAGAGGCTGACTTAGTTACAACATACACACACACACACACACACACACCCCTACACGCAAACACACATACGCATGCACGCTCGCGCACACACACACACACACGCACGCACGCACATAGAGCAAGAGCATAAAGACTAGAATACGCAATGCCTTGTCCAACATCTTAAGCAAAAAAATTAGTTACTAGGTAAAAGATTTTAATGCAATAGTCATCAGGATCCTTAAGAAATAGCATGTACATTTAATACAGTTTAAGGGATCCACCACTGTGATTTATTCTCATTTACTGGAGAACTGGACCAAATCATAAGGATATCTGGAACAGTAAACCAAAAATTTATGGTATGTCTGTGTGTTGTGCATGAGAATACATATCCAAGACATAATTATCATTACCCATAACCTTTGACCTAACTATACCAACGCGATGGGTTCTAAATTTATTAGATCTATATACATATGATATTTGGTGATAGCAGTCAAATGTCATTCAGCAAGCATTTGTTCCCAACTAGCAATCACGAAACTCTATAGGCTTGCTCATCTTTGGTTACATCAGTTATCTAAGTTTGATTTAAAAATTAGCATCAAGAACACCAAATCCCTTCAGTCTCTGGAAACTTGCTCTTCTGTTCTAATATATATATATGAAAGCAATTTTGGAAGCAAAAACTTAATTTTAGATGTATTCCATTTTCTTATATCATACTGTAGAAGTGAATATACAAAACAAATCATCTAACAAAATTTTAAACAACACCAGTGGAGCCAGTGTACAACAAAATACCCCCTAATAAAATGTTGGGACAAAATTAGATATAAAAAAAAGTGTGAGATTAGAGAATGATAAGTATACACTTTCCAAAAAAAATTGATAACAAATTGCTCGTGCAATCGATAATAATTATTAGAAGAAGAAACAAAGAAAAAATGATATATCAAATAAGTAAAGTCTATTAACAAATGTTAAGAGAGAGATGCTCTTCCCTCTCTTTACATTGAGGGATTCTAGCTCTGTTTCCAGGATCCTTGTGGTCCCTTAATAAAGGCTCTTTGGAAATTTCCTACTCTTTAGTCAACTTGTTTCTCAAATTGAACCTAATCACTTCTCCTTTATATTTCTAAAAAGTTGTTATTTTCCTTTTCCTTGTCAACTAAACCCAATACAACCTATTTCCATTGATAATGTCCCCTACCATCCCTACAAAAATACAACCCTCTTCTTAAACCCAGATTTAAGCCCAGCAAATTCAACAAAATTTGCTAATCTCTTTCATCACCTCAAACCCTCCACTTTCCTCCATTAATAATACATTGCAGCATAAGTAACCCCTTTTCGGACCTACCCCTTCTAATATTCCATGGAACAAAAGCTGGAAACAGGTTGTGGGTGAGTCATTTAGTGTTACTCTTCATTATAACCCACTCAAAGTTATTGATGGCAAACCAGTAGTGCATCCAGATATTGAGACTCTAAGGAATGGTGCCAGAATATGGGAATCCTCCCTGGAAGGTTTCTTCATGGAATGATGACCTGTTTTCCCTATCATTCAAAAGTGGGCAACTAGTTATTGGAAGAAAAAAAGACTCATTGATGTTCTTCTTATTGAAGACAATCTAGTCTTATTCAAATTTACCTCCTAAGATAAATCAAATAAGATGTTAGAAGAAGGTCATTGGCATGTAGTACAGTTTCCTCTATTCCTACAAAAATGACAACCAAGTATAAAGCTTGAAAACATTAAGGTGCATAACTTTCCTATGTGGATCAATTTGCATAGCATTGCATTAGAGTATTGGACTACCCAAGGTCTTAGTTCCTTGGCTAGTTTCATTGGCATACCTCTACGTATGGATGAAACAATTGTAAAGAGAAATGCATGGATTTGTGTCAGTATGGATAGATCCAAGGAGCTACCGAACTATGTTCCAATTATACGGCTGGGTATTGACAATGTCCTACAAGAAGACATGATATATGTCTTATATAGTTGGAAACCCTCAGTAATTATGCAAGGGAAGGTGTGGAAAACAACTAGAAAAGTTTTTTCTAAAGGCAATTATACAAACTTAATAGCCCTTGAAGATGGTCTTTGCTGCCCAAATGTACCTCAGTTGAATCTAGTTGACACGGTACAAGAAAAAATAAAAAACACCTCCATCCAATGTGAGGGGAACAGAATGTGTTTAGGTGGTGGATACAGATAATGTCATTTAAGAGGAGGCTATTATGTCGAAACAAATAAAGGTTGGTGATAAGGAGAGGGAGCTATAGAATAAGACAGTTTTAACTAATGCTAACTATCATAGGGGTAAAATGGACTCCTTACTTAAGTACGATGCTACTTCTTACACCAAATCCTCCAATAGGAAGGTAATGGATGGAAGTGAGATTGAAAACTTTCAAAATGTGACTAGTACAAGAAGTCAGAGGAATGGTAGGAGGAAATAGGCCAAAGGTAAAAATATAATGTTATGTCAATCCTAATATAGAATGTTTGAGGTATAAACGGCCTGAAAAAGCTTAATGTTTTGAGAGATTTTGTTAAGAGGATTAAGCCTCTTATTGTAGTTTTGTTGGAAACTAAAATTAGGTATGAGAATATGAATAAGGTAGAGATTTTGGCTCTTATTATTCCTTCTTATCCAACCATCGTTACGATCACTATGGTAGATTAATTATTGGGTTTAATACTAATTTTGTCAAAATGGAGCAGATTCTCTCTAATGAACAACTGATACATCTTAAAATCCACTTCATTTTAGAAGGAAATACTATTTACTCTTCCTTTGTTTATGGATTCAATACTAAATTTCAAAGAAGCTTTTTATGGACCTCTTTAAAAGACATTCAAAGCACCATATCTGGCCCCTAGATGATTCCAGGTGATTTTAACACTATAATCTTTAAATCTGAACTAGAAGGGAATTGTAGCTTGAGGAGCTACAATGAAGATCTTAAACTTTGTATGGAGCAACTAGGGGTAACTAATCTCAAAATGGAAGGTTATCTCTTTACCTAATCTAATAAACAAAGGGATTCTTAGCTGATTCGGAAAATTTTGGATAGGGCTCTTATCAATGGAGAATGGTTACTTTAATTTGCCAATAGTAAGGCTCTATTCATGGATCCTTTCTTCTTTGATCACTCTCCTATTCTAATTGAGGGACTCTTCTAAAAGTCATTTACCCCACATCTTTTTAGATTTAATAACTATCTTGTTAAAGTGGATAGATTTGATGATGCAATCAGAAGGGGTTTGGCAGTTAAAGTTTCAAGTTCTAGGCAATTCATATGCCACCAAAAGTTTAAAGTAGTTAAAGCTAAGTTGAAGATACTGAAAACTTCTCATTCCCCTAGTACTCAAACTGCTATTGCTATTGCAAAGGAAAGATTATGAGAAGAAACCTCCATGATTCAGTTTAACCAGTTCACACCAAAAGAGCCTCAAATCACATCAACAAAACTTCAAGCAAGGGTGGAGGCAATGTGGATGATCAAGTCAATAACACGGCAACTGTTGGAAAACCCTGAAAACTTCTCATTCCCCTAGTACTCAAACTGCTATTGCTATTGCTAAGGAAAGATTATCTGCAACTCAAAGTTTACTCTCTCATTATCCAAATGATTCAGACCATCTTTCGAAGGAAAAGCTGGAACTTGATCTCTATTTAAGAGCAGTCTAAGATTATTTCTCACTCATCCATCAAAGAGCTTGGATTAACTGGATCAGGGAAGGAGATAGAGAATTTAAAATCTTTTTCAATTCCCTATCTAATAGAAGGAATGTCAATAAAATATGCTCGATTATCAACACTGAGGGAAGAATTCTCAATGATCAATCAGGCATCGTAGAGGAAGCTATTAAATTCTATAGAGGACTTTTGGGTTCAGATATGGGTTTTGTTTCCTCTCTGGACCCCCTTAAGAACTTTATCATCAATAGAATCACACCTGAAGCTGTTAGAGGATTGGTGGAAGACATTATAGATGATGAGATCAATGCTACGGTATTTGCAATGAATAAGATGAAAGCTCTTAGACCGGATGGGCTCAATGAATTTTTTTTCCAAAAGATATGGTCTTTCATAGGACCCATGTTTAGAGAGGCTATTCATGAAGTTTTTGCTAATGGAGTGCTCCTAAAGAAGTTTAACAAAACAAATCTCTATTTAATTCCCAAAACTCCTAGCCCCTCTATTTTTGATGATTTCAGGCCGATTGCGTGCACTAATTTTCTCTACAAAATCATTGCTAAGATCCTAACAACCGTTGGTGACAACATTCTTATTGTACAAGAACTTCTTAAAGGATAAACCAGAAGGAACTCATTCCCTAACTGTGTTGTCAAAATAGATTTTAACAAAGCCTTTGATTACATCAATTGGCCCTTCTTATTCAGGTTCTTAAGGAGTTCAAGTTTTTGAATCCTTTTATTAATTCGATTAAGGCTTGTGTTATAACTACAGCCGATAGTGTGCTTATTACTGAATTGTCTTCCAGAATTTTCAAAGGAAAGAAAGGAATCAGACATTTCCATACAGAGGATAAATAAGGAAGGGGACAAGGGGTCTCTATATAGAAATGCTCTGGTTAATGATCAAGGCCAAATTATCTCAAAATCGTAAATTCGAGTCTCACTCTAAGTGTAGAAGACTATCACTCACCCATCTCTATTTTGCAGATGACCTTATTCTATTCTCCAAAGCTCATCCAGATTCTGTTAAACTCCTAATAGACACTCTCAATGACTTCTCCAAGATGTCAGGTCTTAAAGTTAATTTTCATAAAAGTCACTTTGTACTCTCTACTTCATCAGAATCTCTCCAGGGCATTATTTCCTCTTTGACTGGAATGAATAGGAAAAATCCTCCTCTATAGTACCTAGGTCATTCTATTCCCACCAAAAGATTATCTTTCAAGGATTGTCTACCTCTTGAAAAAATTCAAAGGAGATTGGGTAAATGGACTATTAGATTTTTTTCTTATGATGGAAGGGTTCAACTTATTAAATCTATTCTGTGTTCCCTTCATCTTTACTAGAGTACGCACTTTCCTTTGTCAAAGAAGCTAGTCAAAACTGTGGAAAAGATGATAAGATATTTTTTATGGGGTAAAGAAAATGGAGGTTCTGGGTTCCCTAAGGTTAAATGGGCTGATCTGTGTAAACCAAAAGTGAAGGGGTGGTTAGGAATAATCTCTGTAAGAGTTGCTAATAATGTCTTTCTGATTAAGAGGCTTTGGAGAATGATCCAGGATAAGCATTCATTATAGATGAAATGGCTTCATAGTTACTTTTTGAAAGGGAATAGCATATGGTCCCTATCTATAAGGTTATCCTATTTTTGGTTCCTTAATTAAATTTTAAGAAAAATGGAAGAAGTAGCTAATGATGTTTTATGAAAAATTGGAAATGGTCAGACTGCTTTCCTCTGGCGCGATAATTGGACTAGCTCTGGTCCTCTATCCTTAAACCCCATTGATGTTTCTGCTTTTTCATAGCGTGACCATAAATCTAAGGTGGCTAGTCTTAACAATTATGATGAATGGATTCAATTTCCTAATGCCATCAGCCATTCGAAACCTTCATATCTTCCTAATCTTAACTCACATAACTATTTTCTATGGAAAAGCGTCTCCTATCGAAAGTTTCTCTAGCAAAATCTACCGGAAATGGCTTTATCACTCTAGAAGAGGAAGGTGTTATTTCCAAAACATGGAATAATCAACTGATTTAGTACTACAATCAATCATGCAGAGAGGGAGAAAACAATATATATGCTGGGAAATGGACCAAAATCACTAGATAAAGGATTGGAAGTTGGATCTTACTTGAGGAAGATAGATACCGCAAGTCGTTTGGAGAGTCATTAGCTTCTCCACGGTCTCCATTGTCACTGCAAGTATAAAGGAAGATGGGTAAAATAACCACATTCGGATGAAGCTCTAGACGATGATAGAAAGGATTCTTACCAAAAGGGCACGATTGGAATTGCGGATTGATTAGAACACCCAACCCTAGTTTGGAACATTTCGAAAAGCTCCAAGGATAGGGTGGGTTTGATTACTGTTTTGGAATGAGTCAATAGCTTTTGTCATTTTTGTGTGTAGCTTAGTCAGTGTGTCCAAACAAGGTTGTGTTATCACTTGTTGTTTAATGTAGTATCTCCAACTGTGCTTCTTAACTAGTGGAGAGTATTTTATTCTCCAATAGTTTTGTATACTTCTTTTATTCATTAATTTGACTTTAATTTCTAAAAAAAAAAGGCTTGTGTGCCCCAAGGTTAGTCAATAGGTACTCGTCCATTTTGATTTAGTTTAAGACAGGAGGAAGGTTACCAGTCTCCATATGCTATAGCAATATTGATTAAATGCTACGGATTGTGACTGATAGGCCAACTAAAAAAGTCAAAATATGAACATGTAAAGAATTGTCAGTTCCACGACAAATAAAGATTACGTAATTTGGAGATTTCAAATCCATGTTTCCAATTAAGCGATAGCTCAGTCTTCCGAATGTCCTCCAATAATTGAAGCAGGTCAGGCAAGAAAATTTTAATATATAAAATTTCCACCCATCACTAAAGTTAATTCATAATAGCTGCATTCCAAGATTAAAGAAGAAACCATTTATAATCTTGAAATTTGAAGTCACTCTATCATGCTGACCCCAGTCTAACTATATTAATCCAAGTGGCATGCTCCATTAACCATAGCCCATAAAGTTGTTGTACTATCAAGTAGTTCTATCATCGTTGACCTATTGACATAAATAAAACAAGATATAATAGCGCAACAAAAAGATAGAACAGTTCCGGGAGATTGTAACATCTTAGGTGACGTGACAGCTTAACGTTAATAACCAAAAATATATATTTTTTATTTGAAAAAAATTAAAAATTAAAATTAAAAATCACAAAAAATTAGAAATAGAATTAACGGTCAAAAATTATGTGCATAACCCTCCATACCTCAAAAGTTTGCCAATTTTTTTTTGGTTTTTTAGGCTGCACAAGAACTGATTATATTTTTTTTACAGCCTTAGCATCACCTGCATTTCGAAAGTCACAATTATTAACCAATCTCACTTGAAATGATAAATCATGAAGAAACAAAACTCTTTCAAAGCTTACTTATTTGATTTACAAAACTGAATTTAAAACCTTATGTAAAGGGAATCAAGTTCTTGCTATTTAAACTAACAGGTGTAAATAGGGAATTTATTACTCCCTCCTATTTAAAATAAGTGTCGTTTTAGAAGGATTTTAATTATTCAAAATAAGTGTCGTTAACGATTTTTCATGCATGTTTATAATTTTATTTCCAAAATTACCCTTTAATTTCTCTCACATCCTAATTATGCAGGTTACATTTTCAAGACAATTCAACATGCAATTAATAAGGGTATATCAAACATTTTACTAATTTTCTTAATAAGTGTGCATTTCTCTAAAACGACACTTATTTTGAATAGGAGGGAATATAATTGATTGATATAAGGAAAAAAAACAGGTGAATGTACGATACTTTAACAATAAAGGTTAGCTGCATCTTTAAATATGCATGAACGTATGTGTGTGTCTATATATATATGTGTATGTGTGTGTGTATAGGGACATATATATTTGTAATCATTTCTAGAGGTTGCTAGCAGAAGTCTTTTGAGCAAAATAGTGGATAACATTTCGAATCGGTTGGTACGTTTTGTACCAGACTAAGAATTAGATGTATCGAGTTTAAATATTGGTTAGTACTGGCTGGTTTTAGATGGTATCGGTTAGTACCGACTGATACCAAAAATTTTTAAAAATAGGAGACTTTTTTGTAAAATTATCAAAAAATTTTAAACTCTTCCTCCCCCTCCCTCCCGCCTCTCCTTCCTCCTCTTTTTAAAAGTTTTTTAATTAATTATTTTATTTACTTTAATTTTTATAAATATTGTGATTTTTTAATTTTTAATTTTTAAAATAAATAATTTAAAAATTATTGTTTATAAACTAATATTTATTATATATATTTTTAATTATTCAATCAAAATTTATTTGAAATTTATATATTTTTTAAATTTAATTATATTTATTAATAATTATTAAATTTATTTTATAAATTAAATTAAAATTGTGATTGTTGTTTATTATTATAATTTTTGGAGATAGGATTAAAAATATACAGTACAACTATACAATATGACAATGGACTATTTTGTAATTTTTAAAAAATTCAGGGACTATTTTATATATTTAAAAATTATCTAAAATAATACCTGGTATTAATTGGTATCGGTACAGTACTATACCAGAACTCAATCCGATACTAAGTTCCATACGATATTCGTAACATTACTTTTGAGAGAGTTTTAGAGAAAGCTAAAAGAGTTAGATTAGTTGTAGTTGCCTTGTGAGGTGTTTTTGAGTGAGAGAGCTCCATTTGTATCTTACTATTTGATTTAGTAGATTTTATTGTCAATTTGTCCCATAGTTTTTACCTCTACATTAAAGATTTTTTTCACATTAAAATCACGTGTTTGTAATTTTTCAGTTATCTTTATTTGTGAGTAGTTTGTTATTACTTGAGTATTGGAGTTCCAACAAATGGTATCATAGCTTTCGGTATGAAGAGTGGCAATATCTCTATGTTGAAGTTGACATGAACCAACTATTCGATACGGAGATCAATAATGGGAGATATCCTATATTACAAGGACTTCTGTGATCTATTCAATATGGACAAAAGTGTCAAAGATGATGTCCCATCTAAATCGAAGAAGATTAAATGAAAGACTTGGAAACCATTAGACATTGGATTGATGTCCGTATCTTCAATCATATATCCCAAGAGACGTATACTTTCTAGTTGTTAAAGAAGTTGGAGGGTATCTATAAAAGGAAGACCATTAATTATAAGGCATTTTTTTATTAAAAGGCTTGTAAACCAGAAGATGAAGGTTGGGAAATTAGTGATAGTGCATCTCATCGATTTTCAGGACATCATCAACAAGTTGATCACTATAAATTGATGATGAATTACAAAAAATTTTCCTTTTAAGTTATTTGTTAGATAGAAAACTTTAGTTGTGACTATTAGTAAATCCGCTTCGGATGGTGTGCTTTTTTGGATGTGATCAAAGAGAGTATGCTCAATGAAAAGATTAGGAGGAAGGAGATCAATGTCAATAACTTGTAAACTCTTGTGGTCAAAAATAGAGCAAGAAGAAAGAGTAGCAGTCCTAAAAGGTAAGGCAAGTTGAAGAACATATCGAAGTCGACGATGGAAAGGAGACCAAAGCATGTCACTACTGCACTAAACATAGTCACATAAAGAGGTTCTACTATAAGTGGAAGAGAGACTAAAAAAAGCAAGCCAACTAGAAGGATGGAGACAATAACAATATTACAAAAATGACATCAAACACAGATGGTGAAGTGTTAATGGCAATATAACCAAAACAACATGCCGAGCCATACATGATATGGTATAAGGAAAATAATTTACATAATAACAAGATAAAAATTTTATCGACTCTTTTGCTACAGCTTTAACTCCTTGTTGTGCTATCCTATCCTCGACAATGTATCCACTTCAAGGTAATGTATCCTCTTCTCGTTATTGTATCTTCGATCAATCTGATTGACCACTTATTCTCCATGGACAACTTAGTTAACAAGATCCTTTAGTGGGAAAGGAGAAGAAAACATTTGAAGAGATTTTTCCTTAGAAGAATGAAGCCAAAGATGAGACAACTCTCATGCAATTTTCTGCTAACATATGCAAGATAGGAGAGAGAGATAAAAATTCAACAACACTTTTTATCCCTTCTCACAATTTCGGTTAAGCCTCAAGGGAAGAAGTGAAGTGCATCCAATGCATCACATCCTTCCTTAATCAATCATAAAAAAAGCCAATAAATGAGACTCTTTTCATTTGTTTTAAGATGGCTATATGAAAAGACCAATAACCTAACAAACACATCTCATTTTTAATTTTGGTGATGAAAAAAGGAAGATAATTCATCAAATGCACCTCTTTCTTCTTTAATCAAATGAATGCTAATAGGTTACATGCTATCATTAAAAGACCAATATTAAACCATTTAATGATAAGATCATTACTCCATTTAATGATGATAAAGCATGTTAAATGATAAAACATGTTAAAAACCATCTTAAATATAGCAAACTTGTTGGACCCCAAACTTTTCTTGGAATGTAGAAATATGAAATGAGAAATTTTGGTGATTATTCATGTGTAAAGAAAAGAAGAATTCTTGAATTTGAAATGATATACAAGATTAAGGTAGTGAATGTAGTAA
>JAOSBK010000205.1:7334154-7350451 GCA_027568895.1 Erythroxylum shatona | reverse complement strand
AGAGTTGAATTCCACATCCAGAGATAGGATCCAACATTAAGGTAATAAGTTTGTTTTGATGTTTGTTTATCATGGTACGCTACCCTTGTGGGATGATACTTAATAAGAGTTTTTGGAGATAATCCTAAGGATAATACACTCAAGTTGTATGATATCTGATTAAGAGTTGGGTTCTGATAACGGCGCCCAACAATTGTGGTATCAGAGCAAGAAGATGAATCGGTGATGTTCAAGGAATTTCCATAGGATTAAGCTCGCGTTCATGATCCGAAGTTGGGCTCCGGAAACGACGCCTAACAAATACAAATAGTTGAACATAGTAAATAAGAAAATGAAAGATTTATTTGAAATTATTCGTTTGGAAATTTCCCAAAAAGCTAATCATAGGTTCTTCTCTCTATCGAAACAATAAGGCCATTATACTCATTACTAAACTTGTTGAAAACGTGAAATATAACCAAGGTATACTTTTTTATGAGAGTTTGAGTGATCATCAGAACAAGAATTAGGCAAAAACTTAGAATACATTAAGGAAAAATTGCTATTCTATCTAAAACTTTCTCGGTCATAATTCTAAGTTAAGTGGATTTTTTTAATTGCTTTTTAGTTGTATTTATTGCAAATTCAAAATTGAGTATAAATTTACCTTTAGTCCACCGTTCATACCTAATTTATACATTTCATATCCACATATGGAGTTAGATACAATTTTATGTGATTATGTAACCTATAAATAGAATATAAAATTTTTTTCATCATTGTTAGATCAATCCTTATAATTGGATTAAAAACAATCCAATCTACCTTGCATTTCATATAGTTTGTTGACAATACTTCATGAGACCAGTTAGCATAGGGAACATATCGTAAATAGTTATGAAAAAATTTATATTTGGTTCTTTCTCTTGGTTGAGACATCCGACAATGACATGCAATGCACACTATGGCGAAACTCTGAGGAATCACACCTTGACTCTTAAGATTATCAATTTATGATAAAAGTAACTTAATAGTAAGGACTAAAACAAAGGAAAACTAATTTATGATAAAAGTAAATTAAAGAAAGAAAAATTAATTTATATTAGTTTCAAAAAATAATCTTGCCTAAATCCACTCTTTGACATATTTCTTAAAAATTTAAGTAAGTCTCTTTTTTCAACAAGAGACTGAAGAGGAAACTTGTTGTAATAATTTATTTTTTCATGAGTAAAAAGTACCTCTTTTTACAATTCTAAGAAGAAGAGTAACCATACCCTTAAAAGTTATTGGGTTTGGGGTTAAACTAGCTGTTAAAAATAAGAAATCATCACTATCAAGTACTACTTACTGTTATTGATTGATCAATATTCGGTTGACCAATGTAGTAATTGCTGGAACATTAATGTTGCTCTTGAGAAAGATTGTATTGGTTGATCAATGTAGGTTTACAGATGTAATAACTAGGTTGATTGTGACACATTGGTTGACCAATGCACAATCAATATTGCTACAAAGTCTTGGTACACAAATCTAACTTATATTTTTCTACCATTAACTTATATAAATCTACCAATACACCTAAAATCATTATTCTAACGTCTTTAAATGGGTAAACATAACCTTTCTAATGCAAAATTAAGTTAAAGCAATTCTTTAAATGTAACAAATGTATGTTTTAATGATCATTCTTTTCTTTAAAATCAAAAACCTTATGCAATGAGCTAAAATATAAATGTGTTTATTTATAAAAAGCCTTTAAATTATCTATGTGATTAAGCAGGAATTATACATTACATTTTCATTTATAACTTTATTATGCTTGTTTCTTGGTCTTGGTTTTTATAAATTGAAAACTCACAGTTGTGAGAGCTCTCTGTACAACCGTGAGTTAGCTCTCACGGTGCTGCATGACCGTGCAGCTTGGTCTTTCCTCCTTCCCGAAAGAGATTGTTTCATTTGTCCCAAAAACAAATTATCCTAAATCTCATATAATTTGATTTAGTTGACATTAGGGGATCTAGGTTGGTTGAGATTAGGCGAAGAGACTCATAGTTATTCTGGTAAGGGGCAACTTTTGTATTGTTACAAAGAAAATGACACAGGATGTCTGCAAATGCTTCATCGTTATTCGTGCTCCATCCTTCTCCCTAATTATGTGATAAATTTACAAAAGTAAGAAGGAGGTGAAGCGAAGAGAGGGGGATTTCTGATATGAAGAAGATGACAGAGTATTCTTAAATTTCTGGAGTGATAAGAAGAAGATGACATAGTACATCGGCTAGTCGGCTTGACTCATAACCTAAACATTTTGTAAGAGTAACAGAAAGTTTAAAATTTAAGAATAACGATGACATTTAATAGTTAAACAGAATAAGACATGGTTATATTAGACAGAGGATCTGAAGTCCATCATTAGCTAGGGGTCCCGTTCTGTTTTTGTTTGTGTTGTGTTGATAAAGTGACAATTGACACTGCATTGTTACAAACCCAACAACCTCTACTAATCCAAACCTTAACAACAAACACTTCGGACCCTTGTAAAATAGTGGCATATTGTACCAGATTTGCAGCCATATTGTATCAGAGTTGCAACCTATGTTAGGATAATTGTGTTGTATTGCTGCTTTAATCCTTAAAGATTGATAAAGAAGTTATATATTGCAGATATTATGGTTTCTTGAAAGTTAAAGAACACCAAAGATTTTTACTTAGTTCGATAGCTTCAATGCTATCTAAATCTAAGGTTCCCACTGTTGTGGTTTCACTAGTATCAAGAAGAAGAGAAAAATTGTACAAAGATTGTTTTTAAAAAAACACTTGCAATGAGTCTTCGAAACTCTCCTAGCACCCACAGATAAGTACCTTAGCACTCTTTGATATTTTTCTCACTCTATTCTTACACTCACTAAATGTTTGCTTACAATGTAATGAGAAAAATGTGATCTGTCCTGATGCTTGACTTATGCCCTATTTATAGGAGTAGAGATCAATTGCCTTTGGTTATATGCTAAATGAGTCAAATATGTGCTGGTGCTCTTCACGTGATCTATTTAAGCATACTTCTAAAGCTGTGTGTTTTATGTATGTTGGTTGTGTCTTTGATTTACTTTAGATGTGCTATGACTGCATTTTGGCTTGGCTTCTGACGCTTTCCTCTTCGCGTGAGTCTCATATGTGCTTGTCTTAAACTTAGTTGCTTTTTTCTCTGACTGATTATAACACTTGAAAGCTTATCTCTCCTTTTCTCTTCGTCATTTTCAGACGCCTTTTCTTCTCTTCTTCGATTCTTCACTTATGTACTGTGTTTGTTGCATTTGAGTGAAGATTGATGGAGTAAACGTGATTTTCATCACAACCTATTACAGATATCGACAGTTTTGCTGATGTAATCAGTCAAATGATTGTTGCTTGAAGATGCACTCTTATGAGCATGGTTTTTCCTAGTTTGCTAGTTATAAATCTCCAATGCAACACGAGTCTATTGAATTAGAATTGTCGTTCATATTTGATCTTCTTAAACAATACGATATGAGCAGCAAAAATAAGAAAATATTCTAATATTTGAATCGTACCAACTTGTGACATAAATTTGTACATATCATGTTATAGTGCAAACGCCTCTATTTGTCAAGGAAATTAACTTGTATTGAACTATAATATACACATAGTATAAGAAATGAGTGCTCACCACCAAGAAATACAACAGCAAAAGAAAAACAAACAGACAAAGAAGAGAACGCAGAGAAAGAAAAAATCGGTAACAACTGAGGAAAGGAGACAAGATTGGGTCGCAGGAGAAGTACCAAAGTTAATAGGAACAAAAGCTCCAATGACGCTCAGGATATCGAAACAAGATATGCTCACGAGAAGCTTCATACATATTATGCTTCCAGTTGTTACCTACAATGCATGCATCCCTTCTAATCCTATCTCTCTTCATTAGTTTATTCATAAAATTAATGGTTCTCCATATCCCACTATAGAGGTACTTGCATAATTTATCGAGAAAATGAATGTAGACCTTCTTTCATTTCAAGATTAATGATGCTATTTTATGTAACAGCTTCACCTTCCACATCCAAATGCTGTCAATATATATTATAGATAGTGAGGCCGCTGCATCACTCTTGTTATCTCTTTGCGTGTAAAATTGAGAAGAAAAAAAAGATCAGATAAGGAATAATGTGTACACTGGCACACTGGTGTTATCGATTATCGCTACATTTTGAAAACTGGAGTTTATATATTAATCTGTAATTTAAGACTTTAAATGAAAGGGTTAGGGGGCATCTTAACTACCTCTTCCATTGTTAATTATGTGCAAGGGAATGTTCATATTTGTTGTGTCCACGAAATTAAATGTCGTTGAAAATAAACCTTATCTCATGATTACATCCTTCCATGTAACTAAGGTTCTATCTCCATCGCTTTACCGGGGTACAAATTTAGTTGCTAGTCATCACTTTGAGACTCGTAAGACTTTTCGATCTTATTATATTAAGTATAGTAGAGTCATTAACACTTTCAGAATCATTGAACTTTGATACATGTGTGCACTTACTCCAGTGAACTATTTAAGATTAATTAAATATGTTAACTCGATTGGTTATCAAATCTGTTTTTGTAGAACAATTTTGCGTGGTTGGTTGCCACTACTTGTGCACGACGTAAAATCCTAAACGCCATATCATATGCTAATCAGCAAAGGAAGTCATTATATAACCTTTTTTTTTTTACCGGTCATTACATAGCTTTTCGTTATGAGGTATAACAAAAAACCGCTATAACTATGTTGCTTTCTAAATTAATTATCATGGAGAGACTATGTAAAATAAGAAAGATAGTTATTTTCGTTTTTATTTTAATAACTAATATTAATGTTTGTGGATTACAAGGCTCTAACAACCGAAATGGTAATAAAAATATTTACAGGAATGCGATTTGCTGGATTTGGCAGACTAATTATCGAATTAATCCTTTTGTTGTCGTACTATGCAGGTAAGATGTCGGCATTTTATTATAACTAGAGTCTCTTGTAGACTATTTTCTATTTGATAGTCTGGTCGTAAATTTGTAACTACCCCTTCTACTTTAAAAATGTGTGGCGTATATTCAATACTACACATTATATTTATATATATTGCCGTTTCTTTCGGTTTAAAATTGTCTAATTCGCTTAAACTTCGTTGAGTTGATATCAATTTTCGATGGGATTAATCCGAAGGCGAATTGATTACAGCATATATATATATATATATAAGTAAACAAATTAATTTATTTTCTTAGTATATAATATATATTGATCTTATCCATAAAAGGGTAATATAATCTACAGGTTTAGGTTTAGAGGAGGTGTCGCTCCTTGACATGATATCCAAGAATATATATATTTTCTTAGTATATATAAATTTAATTGTGAATAAAAACGTATTAGTTAAATATATAAGTTTGTACCCATTGTGTTATTAGAAATGTTAGCGCATCTTATTATATACATTTGTGGCTATATTTAAAAAAAAAAAGGAACGGGAAAGATATCTGTCGACATGGTACCCGATTTTATTAAAATTAAAGTTTTAATGAATTAATTAACAGTGGTAATTAATTACTAATTAGTTTTCTTTTTGTTTTATATTTCCTGCTACATGGAATCTTCAAATTAAAAATAATTGAGGGCCTTCATTTTTCTACCAAACTAATAATAAACAATCTTAATCGTACGGAACAATTGTTAAATAGAAAAAAAGAGATAAGTGTCGTCATTTGCATTGACTCTTGAGAAGAAAGACAAACACCATCGCACCTTTCATTTCTCAACGGTAGGCAGACTAAAATAGAAATAAACATCGCAGGCTGTGCCCCTATATGATAAACGCATTATTGATATTTTAATTTGGATTATGTTGAAAGTCTTTAATTATAGCATGGGACCAAGGAAGGAACGATCACAATTTGGTCGCTATTTGTATCTTATTAAATGTAGTTGTCCTTATCTTTTGACTTACTCTTTCCTCATCCCTAAAAAAAAATAACAAATATGATGCAGTGAAAATTTATAAACAAACACAATTTTAATTTAAATATTATAAGAAAAAATTTTAAAGAGAAAATAAAATTTATTAACTTAACATATTTGTAAGTCATCAACCAATTAGTCGTTATTAGTTTCTCATTATTAGCATAAATTATGAAACATAATCAGTAAATAATTAGGAATACAATTAGTATAGATGAAGGGATATCTTAATTGTCTAAGAAAATATGTATAAATGCTCATTTCCATAAGAATTTATACAAATAAAAATACAAATAATATTTTTTTCATTTATCTTTTAACTTATTACATGGTATTAGAACTTTCTTTATAAAAATAATAAAAAGTTATCATCTAGTTGTTTGGTATATAACAAACTCTTTTACTCTTCAAGCTGATAACAACAATACAAACAATGTATAAATTCTCATTCGTACATGCCCTTACGCAATGATAAAAGTCTCTATATCATAACTCTATATTTTGTTGCTTAAATGAAGAACATGACTTAAACCGCATTGTCCTTATTTGATAAATAACTGATCAACTATTTCTTTTTGTAGATTGAAAGGTATTTGGTAGTTTGACCATATTAAACAGTCGATAATCATGTTTGGTAATCAATTAATTGGGTTGACAGATTGAACCTAATCCATTAATTTTGAAAGTGCTCCTCATAAGAGCGTTTTGCTCCAGCAGCTGAGAAAGTATGGGACAAAAAAATAATTGTGTCTAAAAGTTATTACAAATTACAGGAGAGGAGGAGAAAGAGAAAGAGATAGAGATACGTAAATATAAAGTGTGAATTCAATTTACTCGAAGTTAAGAAAACTCTGATTTATTCAAAAATTAAACCAAGATGAAAACTTTTCTTGAATAAAATTTTGTGCTTCATATCGATATCATTATTTTTAAAATTTATTCTATTTTTAATTAAATAAAATAAGTATTATTGGATTTGGTATTGTAAAATATAAAAATTGCTACCAAATTTTTTATACCATCCAAAATTTTATATAATGTTAGATTCAAAGATTAGGTTGGGTAAGAAAGTTTCGAATTGCATTCATTGTGCTTTCTAATACTTGGATTAAATTTTATAATTAAAAAGAATTAAATCATTAAATTTAAAATATTTTTAAACATAAAAATGTTTCGACAAATAGTTATTATGTGTAAAAAAATTATTTTAATGTTAATTTTAATAGATAAAATTATTAGAAAATCTTCTTTTAGTTTTAGTTATAAGAAAAGACTAGTTTTATTAAGGGGTTACATTTTCATATAATTAAAAATAAGTTTTATGTTCATTAACTACTACATTTTTTAGTTTAGTTTCTAACATTAATTTAAATAACTATTTTTTATTTTTAACATAGGCAAATAGGTTTTAGTTTATTTAATTTTGATCGATTGACTGAAGCAAATTGAACTTAAGCACAAATTGTTGTGAGAATATTAAAAAAATGTCAAGATATAATACTAATATCCTTTTTTTAAGTCACGGCCTCATAAGTTATTTTACATATAAACAGCTAGTATTAAACAATTAATTCTACCAAATATCTTTAAATAAATAGTTGATGTTATTCGATGGTTAAATCAACTATATTAATCTGTTGTCAACTAACCTTTGATAGAATTAGCTAATAGCTAATGAAATCCGTTAATTGCCAAATAGGGCTATTGTTTCTTACTAGCTATGTTAGCCATGTAAGCATATGAATCCCTCGTTTGTCACATCAATATTTGAATAAGATGACACATCAGCTATCATGCCCATACCTAGGTCTTACCTCTACTACATGAGCATCTATATCAACTATCAAACCATCGTCCAATTCAACAGCCATATTATTATTGGGTCCTTACTTTGCCACATCAACATCTAGATCCCACCTATCTCATAGTTCAACTCAGTTGGTACGATTAACATCATGTTTGACTAACTAATTCAATTATTTTCTCACTAGTTTTTTCTTATATCAATTTCTAATATTTTTAGGTGCCTTGAACTCAATTTTATTTTCTTACTAGTTTTTTCTTTACTTATATCAATTTCTAAGATTTTTTGGTACCCTGAACTCATTTTTGGTTAAATTAGTCAAATTTTACTCCTATAAATAGATTTCTCATTTTCTTATATTTTTCAAACCTTATTGTAAAGATTCTTCTTCTTTTGTGAACTATTTATATTTCCAAACTTCACTAATACATTCCTCAACCAATTAATGTCATCTTTGATGAATTCAACTATGATTTATGACTTGAGAAAATGTGTAACTTTTTCAAAAGGTGGGTTTTGTTAGTGTATCATTACTACTCAAACCTACCTAGAAGACAAATGAAGTAGAAGATATATCTATAAAATGTCTAGTATCTTAGAATAACATGAGTCATCAAATCCTTATATAGTTTCATAATACTACTTATGCAAAAGTAACCAAACTCAATTTTTAATTATTTGATAATGATATAAAGGCATGAGATTTTATAAAAAGTTGTTATTATCTATTTGATGATGTTAATCAAATTCAATTCTATAGTATTCATCACATATATCTATAACTTGCCCAAACTATTTATAGTTATTTAAAGTGTAAGAGCTTTGCAACCAGTTGGCACTTAGAGATCGTATATTAGCTAATACCTAAGTATTGATCTCTGTGGTCGATAACACATCTGACATTTATTGATTACTCTTAAAGATGAGTTTAAGTCTAGTCGTAGCTTTTTTCCGTTGAATTTCTCTATCAAACCTTTACACTATGATTAAATAACTAATCATAAAAGAAACTTGACTTTATGCCTTTTGGAATAAGAATTTTATTTCATCTAATGATGTTATTCTTTCCACACAAACGTTTTTTTTAACCATACCTCTAATAAGAAGTCTTATAGAGTATTTTACAATTGTTACAAAAAGAGTGGTCATCATATTTCCTAGTGCAGAAAATGATCTTCCTAAACTTTTTGATAAGTTAACTCTCCCAAGTCCTCTCACCCTATTACTACTACTCTTATTGCTATAAATTGTTGAATAGAGAGTACATCTCCCAAATTTTCCTTGAAATGTCTTTGTACCCTTGTATAATAACTCTAAACAAGCTCATCTCCCATTCATGTTTGTCACATCAGGTATTTTATCTTCATAGTAATTTAATTTACTTGTTATAATCACTTGACCTCTAAATCCTTCTTATTTAATTGTAATAAAATTCCTTTGTTTTAAATATTGTTGATATTTCATTAACTCTACTATGCATGTTCAAAGTATAGGCATTATTCAAACACTTAAGTTGTCTTTACCTATCGCTTTTCTTATTCTTAAAGTTTCTTTAAATCTCATCTTGTTGGTTAATTATTTGAAGTTGGAGTTAACTTAATTCTTTGGAGTGATGATTATAGTATGTAGAATCTATAGACAAGCGAGATCTTTGACATATGGCATAAGGTTGGATGAATGTTTAACCTCACCCCTCTTACCTTATATCCAAAATTATTATTACATATAATATTAGACACTCCCATCTTGGTCATCTTGTTCAATATTATACTTGGATCTTTAACTTTTAGTGATTCATTATGTCAGAGCAAGTTTAAAAAGCTATGATTGTATTTTATGCCAACTTTTCAAAAGTCATACTTTACCTTCTATTAATTGTGATTATATTTATTTAACACCACTTTAATTTGATATATTATGATATTTGAGGATTTGCTCCTTATGACACTATGGGTGGTTTACAATATTATATAAAGTTTGTTAATAATTTTTCTATACATAAATGGTTTTATCTCATGATTCACAAATTTTAATTATTCCTTTTGTTTATTCTCACTTTGTAAACATGATTCAAACTCAATTTTTTTAGCAAAATAACAATTTTTCACATTGATGATGCCATAGAATATAAAGATAAATATTTCACTTTATTATTCTTGATTAATATGGAGCTATTATCTAATGATCTTGTCTAGGTACCTCTTAATAAAATGGTAGACCTAAACGAATTCATTGACATATTCTTAATACTATTTAAGCTCTTCTTATATTTTCCTTTTACTTAGAAGCCTTTTGGGGGATGTGTTGCATTTATTGATATCTATACCATCCATCATCTCCCAAATTATTTTTTTTATAGATAATATCTATTATAATGGAAATTTGTATATTGTGCTCATAACTATCAAACTTTTAAAGCTTTCGGCAAGGTTTAGTTTATTCTTCTCCAACCATATGAATATACCAAACTAGAATCATGATCATGATTATATTGTTTTCTAGAGCATGAGAAAGAACACAAGGTATAGATATTGGGATCACTTACATCAAAGTTGTTGTATCTTTTAACGTGTGATTTTTTGAGATATAAGATGTTTTCATCTCTTTCAAAATTTTGAGAAAATGAACCTTTTTTTATAGTTTTTCTTTTATGCTAACCTATCCTTTTTTTATGATATTTCCTTTGAATTATCATTTTCTAATAATCTTTATCAATTCAACATAGCCTACACTTATTACAACTATACCTGTAGAAACTATGGATTTATAACCTCCTCCAAATGATCCTTTTCTTTTTACTCATAAGTTAGAATCTTTTACTCCTCCACTTGTTACTTGTTGTACTAGTTGCATAATTTTCCTTTATATCCATCTTTAAGTTTTTTTTTTTTTATGTTTGAAATAGTGTTCTCCTCTTTATATAGACCTCACACCTGTCGTACAAGCTTTGACCTTCTATGTAAATTGCAAGTACTTATTATCACTCATACTTAGGACATGGTTGATTTACCTTTAAACAAGTTTGTTGTAGCTACAATTACGTCTATAAAATTAAGATTCGAGTTGATGGACAGTTAAGTGATATAACATTAATTTGTTGTTAAAGTATTACATAAGAGTATGGCATTGACTATAGGGGAACATTTTCTTATGTAGCCTACTTAACCTTAATCCACAGTCTCATTGCCATTCTTCCTGGAAAAAGTTGGTCACTATTTTAGATTGATATCAAGAATACATTCCTTAATGGTGATCTTATAGAAGAAGTATATCTACAACCTCAACTTGGTTATGATCATTCACTTAATAAAGTTTGTTGTTTTTGCAAAGCCTTATATAGACTGGATTATCTTTCTTGAGCCTTATTTGCCAAATCCAAGTTTATTATTAGTCCTTTGGGGTTTTAGTTTAAATCTTCTGGTCATGCATTATTCCTTTATAAAATAGATCAAGAGTGTACTCCTTTTCTCTTATATGCTGATGACATGATAATTACTAATGATGACTCTCAATGTACCTCAACTTTCAAATATTTTCTACACCAACAATTTAAAATGAAGGATTTAGGTAATCTAAGTTATTTTTTAGGTCTTGAAGTTTCATATAATGAATTTGATTATTTTCACTCACACGTAAAATATATTAAGATTACATCTTTTATGCTAGTATAATTGACTACTTACACTCCATTAGAATCCAAAGTTCATCTTTTTGCTACTAATAGGTCTCTTCTCAATGATGGTACTCTTTATCATTTATTTGATCATAGTCTTATATGTCTCACTGGGTGTTGTTGTTGTCATTGTCCTATATGTCTCACTATCTTTTAACTAGATATTACTTTTGATGTTCAAATTATCAGTCAATTTATGTCAACCCCTTATGTCACTCACTTTTGTATAGCACCTTATGTCACTCACTTTTCTATTGTTCTTTGTATCCTTCGACACATCAAAAGTACTCTTTTCATGGTCTTTACTTATATCATTCATCTTTGTTAGAGTTACAAGCGTACTCTAATGTTGATTGAGTTGAAGATCTAAATGATCATCACTCCATCAATTACCATTATTTCTTTCTTAACACATTTCTCACTTTATGGCACGTCGAAAAAACAAACAGTTAGCTCCCACTATTGAACTAAAGCATAATATTGAACTTTTGCTAATACTACTTTTGAGCTCCTTTAGTTACTTTGGTTACTTTAAGATATGGGCATTTCGTATTCTTCTACAACTCTTCTCTTTATAAAAATTATAATGCCATATAAATTGTTCATAATGATGTTTTCAATAAAGATACCAAACATACTAAAATTGATCATCAGCTTATATGGCATCATGTTCTTCAATATAGTATACAACTTGTCCTTACTTCATTATAATCTCATGTGGTCCACATTTTCACTAAATTACACCCACCTTAGCTATTTTAGGAACTTATTTTTGAACTCAAGAAGCCTTATCTGTTTATTATCTTAAGTTTGAAGAAAGATGTTAGCATATTTGTAAGTCAACAAGTAGTTGTCATTAACATTAATTTGGGGATACAATTAATATAAGTTAAGGCATTTTTTTAATTATATAGTCAAGCTATGTTTAAATGCCTCTTTTCTACGAGTGTTTGTACATATAGAAACATAAACAATGTTTTTCTCTCGTTTATCTTTACTCCTTATAAGAGTAATGCAATTAATATGAAAATAGCCTAATATGGGTGGCATATTAGAGATAAATGATAAAACTAATCTAGAACAATGATAAAATTGCTCTTTCAAGATGTAAAACGCTCTAGAAAAATGATCCAACTTATTTAAAATAGTATCATTATGGCTAACTTACTAGGTACAAGTGATAGAAATAATTTGAAATAAGGATACAATTACTCTTTCGAACTAATGCAATGATCTAAGAAAAATGACGTAACGGATTTAAAATAGTCTTAATGAGTGACATGCTAATTGCAACTAATGCAGTAATCTAGAATAGTGATGTAACTAATTTGGACTGGTGATGCTATTGATTACAATAATTTTTTAAAGAATATATATAAAATAATTTTATTTTAGATGACATGTTAAGCATATATAAATGAAGCTATTAATTTAGAATAATGACGTAAATACTCTTTAAGGTTGATAGAGCTACTTTATGAAACATGATACAATCAGCTTATACAAGATTAATGTGGATAAGGCTGTGTATTTCATGCAGGTCTATCAAAAATAACCACTCCACCAATTAAGAGTAGGATTGCGTACGACAAAATTAATAGTGTCTATCTTTGTAAATTTAGATACTAATGATGGACTTAATTACTCTAATTACAATAAAGAACGTGTAGAACTTTTGTCAGACTGTTTGTTTGTTAATAAATATTAATCATTTATATGTCTTATTTATACTTATTTTCATATTTAATTATTATTATGAAAAAGAAGAAATGGTGATCTATTGTATATACAAATTAATTAGTAACTCTTGTATGTCTTGATTGAAATGTTAACCGTTAGTTTCGGTGGATTCAACATTCAAAACGTGCCTATGGCAACCTAACTGCTAGAATAATATACGACTCTAATATTTTTCGCATTTACATTAACGTTTTGTATAATAGAGGTTTCGGAACTCTGTACTTTTATAGTGCAAACATCAGCAGTAGGTGAAATCTTTAATTTAAACGCTTCAGATAAAGTTTGAGAATGCCCCTATTTGTATTAATATTTAATAATATTAACAAAAACAAAGAACGTGCTTTCACGGAGAGAAATAGGCGAAATTCTCTGGAGTTTGAGGGGGCGAAAGGGGGTTTTACAAATTAGAAAGGGGCTGGTTACTGTCACTGATAAGCAAACCCACACAGAAAAGTCAAAACAAGTTCCGACTGAGATTTGAAAGACAGAAGAAACAACCTTAGCCTGGCTGTCCTGATTAGATGACGTAACTTTATTGCGCATGTGGTCACTCCCAGCTGTTAGCGTCAAATGCCGTTATTGAGAAAGAAAGTGAGTATAAGGTCTTAAGTTCGAGTCTTGACAACGATAGTGTGAAAACTCATCCAATGTAGTGACTCCTTATACGCACTGAACATTAGGCCGCTTTTTCGAAAAATTGGCTGGGATCAAATCGTAATTTATCTCTCTTACATAATATCGGACCGAAACATAAGAATGCCTAAAATGTGCGTTCCACCTTTTGAGTTTAAGATGTTAGCGTCAAAAATATTTCAACTCAGACATCAATATCGTTGGACACATGTGTCAAATAATTTCACGATCTTCTTGGCCACAGTGGCCCCACTGCGTGGAACAACTCTACTCGCCCGTAACTCCCCTTCCATTCATTAGTTTCTCCCCGACTGGGGTTGGCCCGTGGGGAATTGTTTTGGTTCAATCAGAGATGGGAAATTCAGAGATTAAAAGATCAATCAATCAAGTCAAATCAAATCACAAGATCGCTTCTTCTTCGTTGCTGAACCACCGTCTCTAACATGTGATCTGATCTGGTTGGTGAGAGCAGTTTTGATGGTGTCTATTTTATTATGCCGAGATCCATTGCAGTAATTTGAACATTTCTTATTGTTTTACTAGGTTCAAAAGACATTAAAAAATTATACAACTAATGTTATAAAATACTTATATCATGATTTACTCATAATGATTATAATTTACCATATCCTAACCTGTATAAATAATCTTGCACCAAAAAAAAAAAACCTGTATAAATAATGCATTACCAAACTAGTCATTTTCTAAACACATAGTAGTTAGGCTACAATGTCATGTTTATATCATTAAAATTTAAACTAATTATCAGAAATAATAATATTACGGTTGTTTACATCTTTTTACATGAACATTTTATAAAGATGCCATAATTTGAACATTACTTCTCTAACAATTTTAAGATCTAATTCGTTTTTCATTAAAGCGTTTATGGAAAATAGATAGTTGAGTGTTAATGATTTGTATAATTAAATAACTATTTTATGGTTTTTATTTAAACTTAATGCATTTTAAACATTTTTTTAAAATTTACTTATATCTATGTCCGAACATATATTTTAGATTGCATTACATTTTAATACAACATACATTATCAGGGCCCCTAGGGTCTTGCAAATGTTGAAGACCGCATGGGTTTGGATCTATTAACCCTTAGTTGTGCAATTTTGGATAACTGCAAAATTCGGACTCGCTTTCTACAATTTCAGGTAAACAAGAATGGACTTGTTTGCAGGCGTTGTTGATTTTGTGTTTCAATGGCCATCTCGGCCCAGGCAATAGAACACTATATAGGTTTATGGAAGTCGAGGATTGGCTACTTCGTATCTTCAATCTGTCTCTTAATGATACTGCTTCGAAGTCACGTTGGACAGGATAGTCTTCTTACAGAATCAAAGGATGAGGAGGTGAGTTAAATGTATACCTCACATTCGACCATAGAACAAATTTATCAACTTGATTCACCACTGCTTAACGAAACTTCGTTATGCCAGTTAACCAAATTAACCTGTGACATTCAAAAGTATAACGAGACATCGACAATTACGCTTTCACCTGAAATCAAAATCGCCAGATTTAGTAATTAGAATGTTCCGATTTAATCCCTATTATATCTTGGGACATCTATGTAGCAATTACACGTAGTGGCGTTACAAGTGAACTAGTGTGAGGCATGCATTAATCCCTTCTTATCCGAAGATTGTAATTGGTGAGTTGTACAATTGCGTTCCCTCCAGATTGTGCAGATACGGCATATGAATGCAGCCTTTAGTAATATACCACCCTACCGTGGCTTTCAGCCTTTTTCACTGTCCATTCGGGTAGAACTGACCATTCTTTAGGAGCCCCGTATATTTGAAATAGGTGTTGTATTATGGTCTAAATAATTTCAGTGTAATTACATTGAAAAAATAGGTGATCTCTAAGTTCTGATTATCTTTTGCAGACAAGGCACAATGGGTCAATACCTCCAAAACTTCTATCCTTAGTGCTCACTCTTGTTTTAACCACCAATCAACTAGTGAGTGAAGTTTAGGCATTAGAAAACTTCCATATCAGTCTGTACCACATCACCTTGGCAGATTGTGATCTCCAAAGGACTTCTATTCACTTTATTGTAGCATAATTAATTCCTTATTCCTCTCCTCTCTGCAACACTCACACTCCTCAACATGGTTTGGAATTTCGTACCGTACCGACCGGTATGTATCGTTTCGGTCCAAATTTAGTATCGGATTTTAAATTTTGGTACCAGATTGAAATACCGGTCGGTACCGGCCCATTTCGGCTGTACCGGTCGGTATTCAAAATACCGGTTAAATATCGGCCGGTATCGAAAATTTTAAAAAATTGGGAAATTTTTTTGCAAAATTTTCAAAATTTCCCTTCCTCCCTCTCTCCTACCTCTCCTTCCCCCCTTTTTTTCAAAGTTTTTAAAATAATAATAAATATTTTATTACTAATAATAATTATAAATTAAATAAAACTTAAAAAT
>JAOSBK010000205.1:7307620-7332702 GCA_027568895.1 Erythroxylum shatona | reverse complement strand
CCAATCATACTATCTCCAGCATAAGTCCCGTTACCAGCTTCTGCTGATGTATGTGAAAGTCATGTAATTTTGTATTTTGATTTCTGTTTGACTCTGATATAAACAAGAAATTGTGTTTTGATTATGATTGCACCCTCTTTTGAAACTCAGTTCTGTTCTCTGTACAATCTGTCTGAGATCCAATACAATATGCTTGAATTGTTCTTTCCGATAAACTGTTAATGTATGCTTATGATATATCCTGATTGTGTATAATTAGTTGTCATATTATGCATAGATTAGTTATTACTCACTAAGCTATATGCTTAGCAAGGTAGATTTCCCCCATGTAGGTTTAGAGAGAAGGACGTAGGGACTGGGACAAGTCAACCGCAGTGGCCAAAGGAGTCTGAAATTTGTTTTGTTTAAAATGTATTTTGAGTTTGTTTTTGGACTTGTTTATGATGTATGCGACTCTTGAATTTTTGTTTCAAGGTTTGTAATAACCTTAATTTAGGCTGGTTCTGGTTTGGAACAAGTTGCATTAAGCTCAGTGTATTATGATGTATGTTTGCTCTGAATTGCTTCTGTTTTGAGCTATTGAGGATGCATGATGAATGTTTCGTATGTATTAGTTTTGTCTCGATTCTATATGCATATATGTTGTGTTGTCTACGTGGTGCCCTCATATCCTCCCAGGGGGTATTAGGGCGTTATATAATGACAGTTGTGACCAGAGTAACCACTGATTAGAGCTTAGAGCTCAACGAGTGAAAAAGAGCCTCGAGCTCAAAAGTGATTCAAAACCTCAGGCTCAACGTTTAATGAGCCCTATATGGGACAGTTATCAATGAGCCCTATATGGGACAATTTAGGCACTTGATCACAACAAAGTAATAAATGAAAAGTAGGTCTCATGCACAGTGCATATGCATAATGTGAAAGATCAAATTGTATTAATTGCGAAATGTGAAATGTTGTGAATGTGATTTATGTGTAATGTGACTGGGTGAGCCATTGATGATGGTCACTCATTGAGTTCGCAAAACTCACCCAAAATTTGCAAATATTTTTCAGGATCAAAAGAATACCCCATTAGGCAAACGGGAGTATCCTTACAGCATTCGAGTAAGGGGTAGAGGTTGGGATCAGTTCGCGTCTGCATTAGTATTTTCTTATTTTTTGTATAAATTTGTATTCCACAATTTCTTTAAAATAATGTATTTCGAAATTTTTGTATAATGTGTATACAATGGTTTTTATGGTGGAAGGTAAAGACATCATGACTAAAGTGTTTTGTATTTGTAATGGTCCCCAATTGGCTATTAAAAATCTATTGATTGCATTGTGATGATTGAAAATGTTTATGAATGAAAGTGGGCCCGAATTGGTTATTATTTCCGTATATGTTTGTTGTTGTTTTGAAAAAAAAATTTATACCGATTTTTGAATGATTGAGTGCTCTAGCATGCCACCCTCGCGGGGCATAGACTCGGATATTACCCAAGATGTCGGGCATGTGTCTTGCGGGAGTGGGGTGATACAACGATCATGGGAAGGAGCCTTATAATTCCCAAGATTGTGGGAGCCTTATAATTCCCACGATCGTGCCCACGATCGTGGGATGGGTGAACTAAAGGTTCACTGCACCCATAAACTTCATTTTGCTTCCAATTTTTACTCCTTCATGCTCCTTCAAACTTACTTTAACCAAAATCCATCAATTTCACTTCAATTCTATCTTATTCAAGCTTTAATCCCTTATTAAATTCATGTCCAAATCTAATTCAAAAATCATTTATTAGGCAACTCACAAATTTTGATCTTCCATGCATTAAAACCAAAACAAAATCTGTCTAGTTCTTTCATATTTCAAGATCACTATATTAGCACCTTTGTTTAGCATCAATTCACCTTCCTAGTACTTCAAATTTCAATTTAATTTATTCATATAAACAACCTATAGCATACAGTTTATACTTCAAGAACACAATATAACATATCCAAGTTCTTTCATCAAATTCCAACACAACATCAACATAGCATGCAATCTATCCCCAATTCAAACAACATAAACTTTCTACTATAACATGCCATAAAGAACAATCTTTCACTTACTTATTTAGCTCCAATTCTAGCTCAATTCATCCTGTCAACTTTGTCTTATATGCATGCAAGATTCAACACATGTTCAAGATAGCAATAGGATGATTTTCGGTTAGGAGAAGAGACAACAATAGTCTAATTTTTTAATTATCTTATGAAGGGTAAAAGTTTGGATTATTGATGTATCAATTGGACATAAACATGGAAAAATACAAGGACGTACATGTTGAGAGGATTTCGGTGGTGTGTGAGAAGAAGAAAAGTAAAGAATAAACACAGCTGGGGTTTCTCATACAGGAGCTTAACACCTAAGGTGCTAGGTGTCACCAACCTAATTTGACATATGCCCATAGGCATATTCTCCATTTGTCAAGTAAAGATGCTGCCATATGTCACTTAATTACTTAGTCCATTTGTCACATGACCATTGCTCCATTTGTTAATTAATAACTTATGCCAAATGCCACTCATTTATCTATGCCAAATGTCACTTATTCATAGGCTTAATCATCCTAATTTTCCATGTATCCATTTGTCTTATCATTTGACATTTTTCATAGACCAAATGTACAATTTAATTCATCAAATTTTCAATTATACCAAATTAATTCCAAATTTATTACTTGTAATCAATCAAACCAAAATGCAAGGCATAAATAATACACAATTCACATCATGATCATTTTAACCTTTTCATACCCCTGAATACGTCAATTAAGTGCATATACATTCTTTGCAATGTGTACTAAATCATAAGTCATGTGTGTATGTTATTGATATGCATGTAAATGAAATGCATTTCATGAATTTTCAATGTTATAGGTTCTATGCAATAGTCTAGGGTTCTAATCTCTCAATTTGAAATCCCACTATTACACTAATATCTTGAATTATAAAATTTTTCTTTTTCAACCAATGATAAAAGTAATAATTGGATAGGGTCTTTTCCTTAGATCAGGGGCAAGTACAATTGAATTTCTCACTCTTTATATTTTATTGATTTATTTTGATTCTTTGCTAGTTTTAGTTTATTAGTTAATTAATCACAAACCCCTATTTTGTTTTGTCAATTAAAATTAAGAAACTAGTTTTTCAGTTTTCTTGGGATTTGACTTGCTTCCACGACTACTACAAGATTTTCAAAAATCAAACTTAATTTTGAGGGCTTCGACAACCTGATCAAAATTTTGGCACTATTGTTAGGGAACTATTTTAGTTTCTTTGTTTCTTTGCATTATTTTGCAATTTACTACTAATTTCTTGTTTTGTATGACTCGTTCTTCTCCAATAGGTGAACTGTAATATAATCTAGAAATTGAGCATCATTTAAAGAAAGTGACTAAGCAAGGAAAAGGCCATTCACATCTAGAAGTGAAAGTTAAGATAAACTTAATGATTGGTGAAGATTATAATTTCCAAGAAGTTGAAGAAAAGATGGTGAATCCTAACATTAGAATGTTGAGATAGTTAGTGGCACCAATTTTGAATAAATGACCCTTATAGATA
Organism: Erythroxylum shatona; assembly: GCA_027568895.1. Lineage (NCBI taxonomy): Eukaryota > Viridiplantae > Streptophyta > Magnoliopsida > Malpighiales > Erythroxylaceae > Erythroxylum > Erythroxylum shatona. Next base: position 7,329,111 of record JAOSBK010000205.1, on the reverse strand, counting down.
CGAATTCCAATTGTAGATGTAGATTTCAAATTAAAATCTGGTTTGATTCACTTACTCCCCATTTTTATGTGATCATGTATGTGAAGATCTATATAAACACTTGAAATAATTTCATATTTTCATCTTTGAAATAAAGCCACAAGGAGTGATAGAAGAACAAATTAATGTCAGAATCTTTCCATTCTCATTGAAAGATAAGGAAAAGAATTTGCTATATTATTTTCCCTCTAGCTTAATGACAACATGAAATGAGATGAAAAAGTTGTTTTCAGATAAGTTCTTTCCTACATCACAAGTAGCCAATATCAGAAAGGAGATCATGGAATAAGACAATTCACCAGAGAAAAATTGTATGAATATTAGGAGAGGTTTAAGGACTTATGTGCTAGTTACCCATACCATTAGATTTCTAGCTAACTTTTAGTTTAGTACTTTACTAAAGGCTATTGTTAATCGATAGGAGTATGGGAGATGTTGTTATTGGAGAAGCTTTGGTAAATAAAACACCTGAAGTTACTAGAAAATTGATATCAAATATGCCGAAACTTTCAACATTTTTGTTCAATGATGGATAGAGCTATTAGGTGCATAAATGAGATAAAGTAATACTAACCTTGATGATAAAAATTTGGATTTAATTGCTCTAGTTCATCAAATGATTATAGGTCAATTACAATAGGCATGACTATGAGGAGTATGCTCATTCTCTGGGCATTTTACAGATATGTGCCCTACATTACAACAAGACTCCCTTCAAAAAGTTAATGCAATAGGGAAACTTCCTGGTCAAGCTCAACGAAAATTTTACTCTTATTCTAGCCAATATAATTCAGGATGAAGGGATCAACTGAAATTTAACTATAGAAATTAAGGAGAGCAATAAAGATACCAAACTAACAATTTCAATAGAAAACCTCAAGTACCTACACATGTTCAATCTCAATATTCAATTCTAGATATGTTTTTAGATGAAATTGTTAAGGTACTTGCTAATAAAACTTAATAATTTGAACATAAAATAAGAGCAAACCTTCATAACTTAGGAAATTATATCACTCAAATAGCCATCTTAGTTAGTAAATTAGAAGCGTAAGTATAAGGAAAATTACCTTCACAAATGGTGGGGAATCCTAAGGAAAATGTGAGTGCAACGACATTGAGAATTGGGAAGGAAATTCAATAGTATCTTCCTTACCAATGGAGGTAGAAAATTAAGAAAAAGGAGTAAAGAAAGATGAATCTCTAACTTAAGAATCAATAAAGGTAAAAGATGATTTATCTTTATCGATATCAACTATTGCGTGTATACCTCCTTTCCCTTATAGGTTGGCCAACTCAAAGAAGAGGAATATGAAAGAGAAATCTTAAAAACCTTCAGAAAGGTGGAAATTAATATATCAATTCTAAAATCCATAAAAAGAATTTTCAAAATATTTCTGAAAATCAATATACCACTTTTAGAAGCCATCAAACAAATCCCAAAATATGAAGAGTTCTTGAAAGAAATATGCACATATAAAAGGATGCTAAAGGATAAGGAGACAATAATTCTAGGTAAGAATGTATTAGTTGTATAAATAAGAAATTACCAAAAAATGCAAAGGTCCAGGTATGTTTACACTTCCTTGTGTCATTGGTAATAAGAAAATTGAACGTGTCGTACTATACTTATGTGCATCTATTAATTTCATACCATAATTAATTTATTGAGCTTTAAATATAAATTTTTATAAGAAACTAATGTAATTATTCAGTTAGTTAATCGATCTTATATGCATCTTATTAGTATTATAGAAAATGTTTTAGTCCAAGTTAACAATTTGGTATTTTCAGCGGAATTTACATCTTGAAAAATGATGGAGATAGTATAGAATATTCAACTTTAATTTTGTTGGGAAGGTCATCTATGAATTCAACTAAAATGGAAATTGACGTAGATGAGGGTATCCTTTTCATTGAGTTTGATTGAGAAATAGCGAAATTTAATATTTTTGAGGCAATGAAGTACCCTAATGATTTTCACTCCATGTATTGGATTTATATTACGAATTCAATTTTGTAGTATATCTTTAAAGAGGAAAGTGTTAATGATGAGTTGGAGTTTTATGTTAAAATATAAGTAATCAAGCAAGTTGATGAAACCTGTGAAGTTAGAGAATCATTATTAACGATGTTAATAGATTTGAAAACTTTAAAAGCTTAAATTACTATAACTCACAAGAAAATGTTATTTTCTATTTTGAAAACTCCAAAGATAAAATTGAAGGCCTTACTTGATCACTTAAAGTATTTCTATTTAGGTGAAGGAGAGTCATTAACTATGATCATCTCAAAAAGCTTGACTATCGAGCTAGAGAAAAGACTAGTACCACCACTTAAGGACTACAAAGCTATGCTTAGTTGGACTTTAGTTGATATAAAAAGTATTAGCCCAACAATTTGCATGCATAGGATTCTTTTAGAAGAAAATGTTAGGCCAATAAAGAAGCCTTGAAGAAGACTAAATCCAACAGTAAAAGATGTGGTAATGAAAGAGATTTTGAAACTATTAGATGTATGTATAATCTATCTGATCTTAGATAGTGAATAGGTGAGCCTAGTGAATGTTGTGCCAAAGAAAATTAGGATGACATTGATAAGAAATCAAAATGATGAGTTGGTACTAATGAGGGTACACAATAGGTGGAAAATGAGCATAAACTTTAGGAAGCTTAACTTGGTCAGTAGAAAGGATCATTTCTCCTTACCCTTTATAGATCAAATGTTAGAAAGACTTATGGCTAAATCATGTTTTTTCTTATTGGATTTTTTTAGGATACTACCAATTAGCAATTGCTCAAGAAGAATAAGAAAAAAAAATACTACCTTTATATGCCCTTTGGGAAGGTATGCCTTTAAGTGAATGCCCTTCGGTCTTTGTAATGCTCAGGGATATTTCAAAGGTGCATGATAAGTATATTTTCTGAGTATAATGAAAATTATCATGGATGATTTCACTTTTATGGAGATTCATTTGATAAATGCTTAAATCATTTATCTAAGGTTATCGAAAGAAGCATTGGAACAAATTTGGTGTTGAATGAAAAATGTCATTTTATGATTGATTAAGGCATTATTTTGTATATGTGATTTCATCTAAGGGCAAAAAAGTTGATAAAGCAAAAGTGGATTTAATTTTGAACTTACCTTACCCTATAAATGTTAAAGAAAATTTGATCTTTTCTTAGACATGCAGGATTTTATCGCAAGTTTATTAAAAAAAATTTCAAGATTATGATACCATTATCAAAGTTGCTACAAAAAGATGTTCCATTTGAATTTAGAAAGGAATCCTAAGAATCTTTTGATAAAATCAAGACGTTATTGACACATGCACCTATTTTTTAGCCACCAAATTGGGACCTATAGTTTGAGAGCATAAGTAATGCTAGGAATTATACAGTGGAGTTATTTTAGTTCAAAGTCTTGTTATCTGTTATGTTTCAAGAACATTGGAAGTTGTAAATATAATTATTATATAATCGGGAAAGAGGTTTTAATAGTTGTTTTTGCTTTAGATAAATTAGATCTTATTTGCTCAGCTCTACAGTTATTGTGTATTATGATTATGTAGCATTAAACACCTTTCAGAAAGTAAGGAGTCTAAACTATGGTTGATATCATGGATTTTGCCACTTCAAGAGTTTGATTTGATAATAAGGGATAAAAAAGGAGTAGAAAATTTAAAAGCAAACCATCTAAGTAGGTTGGTAAAGGATGAAGTTATTTTACCTATTTCTAAAACTTTTCTTGATGAGCAATTGTTACAAATGAAAGGCTATGGTATAGACATTGTTAATTATTTAGTTACTGGAACTTTACGTAATCAAATTAGTAAGTATAGGAAGGAAAAGATAAGGAATGAGGCAAAATGTTATGTTTGATGTGAACCATACTTAAGAAAGTTCTATTATGATCAAATTATTAGACATTGTGTGCCATAGGATGAACATCATTTTGCATTAACTTTTTTATCACAATTATATATGAGGTGGTGACCTTGGTCTTAAATGAACTCCTAGAAAAGTTTTGGATAATGGTTTGTAAAGGGAGGCTTTGTTTAGAGATGCTTATATGTTTTGTAAAAGTTATGACTTGTGCCAAAGGATACATACATTATGTAATAAAAATGAAATGCCTCAAATCCTAATTCTTATAGTTGAATATTTGATGTTTAAGGCATTGATTTTATGGGCCCTTTTCCTTTATCTTGTGGTTTTTGTTACATATCTTTGGCAGTTGATTATGTTTTGAAATAGGTGGTAGGAAAATCCACCAAGATTAATGCTTATGCATCTGTTTTAGTTTTTATAAAGTGTAAAATTTTCCTATTATCCATTATTAGTGATCAGGGAAGCCATTTTTGCGATAGAGCAGTGACGGTTTTGTTTAAAAAGTGTAAAATACATCATCAAGTAACTACCACATACCAACCACAAATGAATGGATAAATAGAAGTATCAAATAGAGAAGTAAAATCTATTTTGAAAAAGAAGATAAATCCTGGATAAAAAGATTGGAGTTTACGTCTAGACAATGCTCTTTGGGCATACCGTACAACTTACAAAACACTGACATGGATGTCTCTTTATTGAGTAATTTTTAGTAAAACTTGCCATTTATTGGTGGAGATTGGACATAAAGCTTATTGGGGGTGCAATATTGAAACATGGATTTGGAAAAGTTAAGGTGGCAAGGAAATTGCAATTACAAGAGCTAGAGGAACTAAGGTTGGATGCTTATGGATTTGAGAATTTAAAAAGAGAAAACAAAATTGTTCCAGGATAATATGGTCTTGAGGAAGCATTTTGACGTGGGATGTAAAGTGTTTTCATATACTTGGCTAAAGGGTCAAATTGGTCCCTAACATTTTTACCATAATTTAATTTAAATCCAAACATTTTGACTTGTTTTAAAAGGAAGCCTATCATTTTATAAAAGTTCAATATGAACCCTAACTTAACATTTTTGTTAATCATCTGTTACAACAAAATATATATGGCTTTTTTATGAGTCCCTTATTGAATATGTATATTACATGGAAGTTGAAGTCTAAAAAAGTTATTAAAAAAACTCTTTCTTTTTTCTCTTTCCTCTACTTTCTTCTCACTCCTTTTCATGTAATTTTGTAGCAGTTCAACTTGTAAGCTTTCCCTTTGGTTGTAATCCATACTTTAGTTGAACTTCTATTGATCTTCTTCCAGAAGTTTTTTAGGAGGATTCCTTATAGCTTCTCATATTCTATTAATGCACTTTTAATAAAATCCTAGTGATTTTCTTTCATCAAAGCTATAAAAGGAGATGACATTTTACTATCGAATTAAAAAAGGAGCATCTTAGCGAATACAAATATTAAAGTAAAAAATAATGGGAAAGTTGTAGTTGACGATCAAGAAGGGAGACAAATTGAAACTCCAGAGAAAGTAGCTTCCTAATGGATTACTAATAAATTACCTTCTGATAAACTCATTTATTTACATATATTTTCATATCAATTGGATGGGTTTTTGTCACTATAATTGGTCTTTATGGAATTATTTGATTATTATTTGCATTATTGTGACAAATTAAATTTGGACAATTGATGCTACATTATTTGTATTTTTTATTGTAGGGTACTTGGAGAAATTAGACTTCAGAAAGATTAAGAAGTAGTGATGCACAAAGACAAAGAAAAAACACCCAGTATAAGACAATAGAGCAGTCCAAAACGTAAGCAGAGGAGAAGAAAACACAATAACAGAGCAGTCCAAAACACAAGCAGAGAAGAAGAAAATGCAACAATAGAGAAAAAGAAGAGAGAGTCCAAAATGCAATGGATTGAAATACGTAGGGGCAGAATGGTCTGAAAAAAGAAGACCAAAATAACTACATAAAAGAGAAAAACTTGGCAAGCATGGTCTGTAAAGAAGAAGAGAAGAAAACATGAGGGCTTTGCGTGAACAGTATGTGTAGATCATATACTAGCAAATAAAATTGTCACATCAACTATAAAAGGGAGACAGCAAAAATGGGAGATGCGTGCATGGTGTGTGTGTGAGTTGGTGGTCTAGTTAGAAATGGGAGATGCGTGTGTGGCCCAGGGAAAAAAAGAGAAAACTTCAATAGAGAAAAGGGGATTGGATGAAGGTGTTTTATAGGGAAAGGGGATCTAGGTTTCGGTTCTCTTCCATCGTCTCCCAAAAATCCAAAACATCATTTCCCACCTTCCATGGCTGACTGTTGGAGCTCAATGTATCTAACATCTTCCCTAGTTTTTCGTGGCTAGTTCATCCTAATCCTCTGATTCGATGGCAATGCTAGGAGCTTGGGTTTTCATAGGAGGGTTTAAGCTATATTTATCTTCTACCTATTTGATTATTTAGTGATTCCTAGGTCTTAGGATAACTATTTAATTATTTGGAATTATTTATGGATTATATCTTTGAATTAGAAGATTTCTGTGGCTGGGTTATTGTTTAGCAACTAATATTGTGCTGAATATGGCTCAATTTCATTAATTTTTTTTAGTTCAAGATTTTGTATTGAGATTTAGTGAATATTTGGTGATTATTCCATGTGGCTTGAATGATTGGATTATTATAGCAGTTGCTGGTATTTATTGCGTTTTCTTAATTGTTGAGTAAAAATTGAGCATTGGGTTTTAGTATCTTTGGTTATATTTTACTATTCTAATGATAGTTAGTAGATTGGGATTTTGGAAAATATTTTTGTAACAAATTGAGGTGGCTTCGTTGTTCGATTAAAAGTTTGATTATAACTCTTGATTCATTTGTTTTAACTCCAATATCTGTTTGAGTGATAATTGTCTGTGCTATTAAATTGGAGGGTTGTGTTTAACATTGTTAATTACTTGTGTTTTTCTTCTTTTTACATTCACTCACTACCATTTCATATCACTCATTTTAAATTTAAAATACCAAAAACAAGTCCTTTACGTTTATTCTAATTCAATACAAATTTTAGTGGTAATTAATCAAATCATACCCCATTCCATAGTTTAGGCTGCATTGCATTTAATTACTTAGGAATTTAATTTCACTTTTTTTGGGTTCCTCAGAGAGAATGACTCGAGGTTGCACTATATGCAATCTTTGGTTAATTTTTGAAGTAACCCCAAGGAGACATCGGATTTAAGGTTATTTCAAGTGGCGTCGTTGTTAGGGAACCAAGAAATTGCTTCCTAGTAACTAAGTGTCAAGTAATGTTTGACTCGGATTTTTATGTTGAGCCTCATAGTTGCATTGGTATTATACAGTACATTTCCATTTGCATTTTTGCATTTTTTTGGCTAGATAAAAGTTTTGGGTTGCTCTTTGACTTGGTTGCTATTTATTAGATTACATTTCTCTTGTCTGCTTAATTATAGCCTACTCGGTTGCTTTCTTGAGTGTAAGGGTCCATTCTCTAAGTCAAGTTTTGGGAAAATTTCTCCTTTATGCATATTGGTGTAGTTTTTGACATTCTTTGATTAATTGTACATATTACAGGTTTTAACACTCTTTCATACACTATAAAGTGTGTTGTCATCCATACTTATACATTCATACATAAGCACACTTGCACTCATCAGATTCTTCCAATTTTTTTACTTGAATCTCATTGTGTAAGTCAGCTTTGCACCTCATTCTTATTGTTATTGTTTATTCTTGGGAGTGATAGGGCTTTACCTCTGAATCCTTTAAATCTTGAACTTGAGAGGTCAATGAAAAAGATTAGAAGAGAGAGGAGAATAGAGGGGACAGGTCAAGCTCTTGTTGAGGAGGAGCATATTTCACAAGAGTCAAGTTTGTCATCTAGTGAACAAGAACCTACTGAGAGAGCTAACCTTTAGTGAACACTTGTCTGCTACTAATTTTGAATTAGAACAAGATGCTATGGATGGTGATAATGGTAATAATAGACATGATGGGCCTAATGGGAACAACAAACATGGTGAGAACGACATAGGGAATAATGGTGAGGATAATAAAAACATAAAGGAGATTAATAATTCCAATGTTGATTATGACCCTTATGGCTTTTATACTGATGATGTGAATTTTGAAATTAAAGGAGCATTAATTTCTTCCTCACCTAGATTCCATGGCTTTGCAGGTGATGATCCACATAGGCATTTGAAGACTATAAACATGGTGTGCTCTTCCATGAAACCACCCACGGCAAATCTTAAAGACGTATTGAGGAGAGCATTCCACTTCACTTTAGAAGGAAAAGCCAAGGAGTGGCTTTACATACTACCTCACCATTTCACCATATTTACCTGGGATCAGTTGAAGGAGCATTCTTAGATGAATATTTTCCCGCCTCTAAAACTTTGAAGCTCAAAAAGGAGATAACTAGTGTTGGGCAATGAGATCATGAATCCATGCATAAATATTAGACAAGGTTCATCACATTTTTATCCCACTGTCAACACCACAATATTTCAAAGAATGATATGGTGAACTCTTTCTATGAAGGGCTCCTTCCACATCATAAGCCCTCAATTCATGCTGCGACAAATGGTTCGCTCAGAGAATTGAATCCCAATGATGCATAGGACCTACTTCAAAAGATGGCTACCAATGACCCTCAATCTGGAGACACAAAGAGGGTGTATAATACCTCTTTATTTTCTTCCCAAGATATTCTTGCTGAAATTGCTGCTTTGGGAAACCTAGTGGAGAAAAGACTTAATCTTTTGGAGAATCATGTAAAGGCTAGGCAAGTTAATTTGGTGGATCATTCTCAAGCTATAGTAGTCAGTTGTGGGTATTGTGGGTCCATGATGTATGCCTCCAATAATTATGCTAGATATGAAGAAGTTTCTGCCCTCGACCAAAATAGGAATGATTAATATCAAAAAAGTGAACCCTACTCCAACACCTTTAATCTAGGTTGGAGAGATCACCCTAATTTTAGATAGGGTGGGGATTAAGGCAACACTTAAGGAAATTCTTCCAATTAAATGGTGTCTAATTAAGGGACATCATCTTCTTTTATAAGGGTGATGAATTTGTTATGATCATAAAACGCATTGCTAGGATTAATTCAAGATTAAATCAAGAGAAGACACAAACTAATGTTAAGTTGAATGCTATGGGGAATAAGATGGACTCATGTCTACAAAATGTGTTCTCTAAGTTGGAGCAAATAGAGATTAAGCATGAGAACTTGAACCTATTTCGACCAAAATTGAGCAGTTATTGAAGGATGAACGTGGTGAGTATAGGTAAGAGTTTAGAATGAAGAGGCTTGGAGAATTTCAAGTTGATTCCAACAGAAGATTTAATAAACTCTAGAGTAAACCATTCATTATCACAACCAAGATCGAGAAAGTCAGGGTTTAGGCCGAGAGGAGACTTGGTTATTCTGGTAGAGGTTAGGTGTCTGGAGGGTAGACTTATAACAGACAACCACCACAGATGCCTAGCTGTGAGCACTGTGCGAAGAGACATGGTTGTAAATATTGGAAGCTATCAGGAGCTTGCCTACATTGTGGCTCCTTCGAGCATCAGATCAAAGATTTTCCTGCTATTGTTGGAGCACAGTAGGGAGTGAGAGAGGAATGGTAAATGAAATGACAGTCTAGCATAGTAGATTCAATAGAGTGGGACAGATAGATAGAGGCATGGGTAGAACAAGTTATGCAGGTCTTAGCGCCAAAACTAAGGTGTAAAGCAATCAATTGCAATCTTAGGCCAAGATCTATGCCATTACTAGTTAGGAGGCTCAGGACTACCCAAATGTCATTGCAGGTGTGTTACATGTCTTTCATTTAGAGGCATGTGCATTGCTAGATCCAGGATCTATTCATTCATCACACCACATCTGGTATCTAAACTACATTATAAGAAAGAGATATTGAAATGTGGCCTAGTAGTGAGTACTTCAATAGGTAGTACTACATTAATTGGGGAAGTATGTAAAGAGTGTATTATTTGGATTGATCAGGCTGAGATGAAAGCTGATATGATAATCTTGCAATTGAGAGAGATAGATATTATCCTAGATATAGATTGGCTTATTGCACAAAGGGTCGTGATGAACTACTATACTAAGGAGGTGATTATTGAATCTCCTACTCAGTCGAGAGTAATATTTTGAGGTGTTAGTCAAGCAGTGCTAACCAAATTAATTTCCTCAAAGAGTGCCTTTAGGCTAATTCGGGGTGGATGTGAGGCTTACCTAGCCTATATAACTGATACCCAGACTGAGTAGATAGTTCAGGATATTCTTGTTGTTAGGGATTTCTTGGACATGTTTCCCAATGAATTATCCAGTTTAACCCTAGAAAGAGAGATGAAGTTTATGATTGACTTAGTTTCAGGTATTGCTCCTATATCGATTCCTCCATCTAGGATGGTACCTGTGGAACTTAAGGAACTTAAGACTCAGTTACAAGAGTTATTAGACAAGGGCTTCATCAGACCCAGTGTATCACTTTGGGGAGCTCCAGTATTGTTTGTGAAGAAGAAAGATGGGACCTTGAGATTATGCATTGATTATAGACAGTTGAATTGGGTGACAGTGAAAAATAAGCACCTGTTATCGAGAATTGATGATCTACTTGAGCAACTACAAGGAGCTCAGGTGTTCAATAAATTGGATCTAAGATTAGGGTACTATCAATTGAAGATAAGAGAAGTTGACATACCGAAGAGTGCATTCAGGACCTGATATAGGCATTTTGAGTTTTTGGTAATGCCTTTCGTATTGATGAATGCTCCGACAACTTTTGTGGCACTGATGAATAAGGTATTTCAACCTTACCTAGATCACTTTGTGACTGTATTTATTGATGACATTTTGGTGTATTCGAAGAGTAGAGAGGAGCATTATGAAAATTTGAGGCTAATTCTATAGATTATAAGGGAGAAACAGTTGCATGCCAAGTTCAATAAATGTAAATTTTGTCTTGATCAAGTGGTATTTTGGGTCCCATAGTACCTGGGCAGGGCATCCAGGTGGACCTAAAGAAAGTTGAAGCAGTGATGAAGTGGGAGGCCCCGAAGAATGTATCTGATATTCAGAGTTTTCTTGGATTAGCAGGATATTACAGTAGGTTTGTCGAGGGGTTTTCATTGATCTCAGCCTATTTGACAAGGCTTTTAAAGAAGAATGTACCCTTTAGATGGACTGATGAGTGCCAAAGGAGTTTTAAGGAATTAAAACACCGATTGACTATAGCACTAGTGTTAGCTATTCCATCTGGATCAAAAGGATATGTGGTATACAGTGATACTTCCTATCAGGGATTAGGGTATATTTTAAAGCAGTACGGCAGAGTAATTGCACATGCATCGAGACAGTTGAGACCTCATGAATTCAACTATTCGGTTCATGATTTAGAACTTGCTATAGTGGTATTTGCTTTGCAGATTTGGAGACATTATCTCTATGGTGAGACATTTCAGATATTCACAGATCACAAAAATTTAAAATATTTGTTGAGTTAGAAGGAACTGAATATGAGACAAAGGAGATGGATTGAGTTGCTAAAAGATTATGATTGTAAGATTGAGTATCATCTTGGTAAAGCTAATGTTGTGGCTAATGCCTTAAGCAGGAAATCTAATAGTAGTGTGGCACAGATTGAAACCTCGAGATTTCTGAATCTAGTTCAGCTGAGAGCTTTAAATGTTAAGTTAAATTTGGCAGAATGAGGCACTATTAGCTACACTCAAGCTTAGGCCGGTATTATATGAAAGGATTAAAAGAGCCCAAAGTAAAGATCCAGAATTTAAGAAACTTATTGAGAAGTTGAAACAAAATTTGAATTTTGAGTTTGAATTGAGAGATGATACATTGTGGTTAGAAAAAAGATTGCATGTACCTGATGTCGATGATATGAGGAAAGAGATTTTGGAGGAAGCTCACTTAGCAGCTTATGCTATGCATCCTATTACTACCAAGATGTATTATACACTGAAACAACATTTCTAGTGGCCAGGGATGAAGAAGCAAGTAGCGGAGTACATTACGAAGTATTTAACTTGTCAACAGATTAAAGCTAAGCATCAGGCTTCAGTTGGAAAGTTACAGTCATTACCTATTTTGGAGTGGAAATGGGAAAGGATTACTATGAATTTTATTATGGGATACTTCGAGGCAACATAATGCCATATGGGCCATTGTTGATAGATTGACAAAATCAGCACATTTCTTACCCATACAAGAGAATAATAGATTGGATCAACTAGCTCGGAGATATGTGAATGAAATTGTTTAACATCCCGTTCCCATACTAAGGGTTAAAACCCTAAAATTAGGTACTTGTGAGATCAAAAAGAGAATAGGAAAAATGCATTTCATGCTCATGCATAATACACACACACACACACACACGTGAATAGTGATTTTTGGCCATAAAAATAATTCTTCATGCACTCATTTGACATTTTTTGGGTATAATTGATCTATAAATGTGATTATTTTCGGAATATTTTTGGAATTGTGAGTTGTATGTGTTAAGAATTGATTTGGAGCGTATATTTATTGACACAAAATTTTCAGTAAAATTTTGGGATTTTTTTTAATTTAAGAGTATTTTTGGACTGAGAAAAATGCCAAGTGGCAGAATAATTGATGAATAGTGGTAGAAACAAATGTCAAATGGCAATAGGAATTTTTATATATGACCTTGGGATTTAATGACAAATGTCATGAAAAATTGGGAGACAATTGGAGTAGAAATTGGAGTTAAATGGACTAGATATTAAAAGGGGCCAATTGGAACCATAAAAAGATGACAAGTGACAAGTGTCACTATACTTGCCACTCACCACTCATCCCTCACTCACGTTATTCACTCTTCATTGAAACACCATCTTACTTTTATTTGTCTTTCACTTTATTCATTGTCCTTATCTCTTGTTAATCTCCTTCTCATCTTCTTCATTTCTTCTTCATCTTCACGACACTCACTCTCACCCACCTTCATCAACGTTAAATCTTACTCTCACCTTTCACTTGCTACTTTCATTTTCTTTGTCTTTTTCACCTTGCTACTAAAAGACCCAACCCATTCCTCCATAAAATTTGATGATCATGGAGAGGAAAGATTTAGGGTTTATTGGTGATTTTGAAGATCTTTCAGCTAACTCAAGTAAGTAGCATATTGTTCCTTATGATTTGTTAAATGAAACATGTATGAGATGGTTGGTGATAGATTGATGAGTTAAAGGAAGTTGATTATATGATATAATGTGAATGAAGAAATGGATGAATAAATTTCCTGTTTTTGTACATATGCTATTCAATAATTCATAGGTTGATATAGGGATGTTTTTTAGGTTAATGATCATAAAAAAATTGTGGTTGAAGAGTGATGATATGTTGACGAAGACATGAATAATTAGTGATGTTCTGTTTTCATAAATAATAGATTATTTGTTGTTTTATAGATGATTAATAATGAAAATAGTGTATGAATGAGAATTGAAAGTTGATGATTGAAGAGATGTTTATGTCCTATTTTGGGGTAATGAAAAGTGCAGTAAATTGATGAATGAAAGTACATTTGTGTTCTGTTTTGAGATTATGAAAACCATGAGTGATAAGTTGTTATGTAAATGTTACGAGTGGTGAATTAAGGGTATAATGAGAGTGACGTTATGCTAACTAAGATGTTGAGTTATGTTATTGAGATGAGATGAATTAAGGTGATACTTAGAAGTGAAATGAAAATAGAAATGAAGTTGAATATGTGCTAGAATATGTTAGTTGTAACATTTCCATTGTATATGCATTGGTATTTTAGCCATGAATTGATCTGTAGACATCCAAATGGAATGATTTTTTATTTAGATTAAATTAGAGACATAAGTCTACATTTTAATGAAGACATATAATTCAAATTCTGTCTTTAAGAGTTTCAAAATTTGACTAGAAGTGAATACTAGTTGCAGAAAGTTGATGATGAATGTGTATATATGTATACATTATGTTTTACTGTTCATGATCAATCATGGATTATAATTTGCTTATAAATGATATAGATTTGAAATAGAGTTAAGAATGATGTGAAAATGATGAGTATTGAACTAGAAATGATAGACTAAGTATGAGGAATTGAATATTGTAAGTAAAGAGTTAGAAATCTAGAAAACATAGAATGCAATTGTACATGTGTTGGGGAAAGTAGCATAAATTTGTCTATAGAACTCATATTGAGGCCATTTAAGTATTCTTAGAAAGAGGAATTTGAGATCTACAACTTCTATGAAGACCCCAAGAAGGGATTTTGAAGTTTAGATGGTCAAAATTTAAGATTTCTATAAGTGACCCGTAAAAGTCTGTTTAACGGACGTGGATGTCCACCTAATGGACATTCACGGGTCAAGTGATCCTAATTGAGGCTTAAATGGGTCTTAAATTGAACTTAGAATGATCCTTGGTTTATGTTACTAATGTATGATATGTTTGAAGTGAAAATGAAGGTTATAACTTAGTGAATGAAGGGATAATATCAAAGGACCAAAGGCATGAGTATAATGGGAATAAAGATGCTCATATGATTATAGTTATGATTTAAGGAGTTTAGTAATATATATTAAGTGATTAACTGTGAATGAGAATTGTGTATTATGAGATAATATAAGGTTATAAAAGAGATGACAAGAAATTAAGTTATGATATAGAGTAACTAAGTGTTTTTGAGGTGTAAGCTTAAGAAAAAGCTAAACACATAAAAAGGGTAAAAATTGAATGGAGAACTTAGAATGATCATGTACAAACAAAGTGTAAATCTAAGTTCAATTAGAAAAATATGAATCATGAAATGAGAATGAGCATAAGATGTGAATTTAGAAAATATAACCAGGATTGTCATTGAGCATGCATTATGCATTACATATATACATATGTATAAAACTGAATGTTATGTGATTGTGCAATTAATAATGTGTGTAAGTGTGTATTGCATAATGATGATACAAGATAGAATGTTTGCATTCAGATGTTTCCGGATCACGGAAGCTAATGCTAATCTTAAGCATATTGTGAGTCAACCTAGATGATCTTACTTACTGATTGCTTTGTTTATATTATGTTTTGAATTATCTTATGAATGTGACTTTGATTGTGTTGATTCTGGACACTGAAGGTCCGATGATTTTGATGCATGAATGAGAATATTGAAGTGCTCCTTGTATATGAATTGGATGAAATATATGATACATGACTGGATTGTTAAATGTCGGATCTAGTTTCGAAGAGAAATGTGAATATGCATATAAATAAAAAAGTGATTCTCAACTTTAATGTTGAATGCCGGACTAAGGTCTGATGGCATGTGTTAAGTGAAAAATAGTAACTGATTGAAAAGATGTGAATGTGATGCATTTCATTTCATGAATGCATAAAACATAAAGGTAGTTGTGACCAGAGTAGCTACCAAAAAAGAGTTTAAAGCTCAGAAAGTGAAAAAGAGCCTCGGGTTCAGTTATGAATATACCCGATACCCACTAAGGGATATGCGACATTATCTGATACAGCTCAGCATCCACTAAGGGATATGAGCTAGTAATTAGGCACTCGGTCATAATAAAGTAACAAATTGAAAGTAAGTCTCATAAGCATTGCATATGCATGTGATATGTGTGATTTAAATAGTTTGAATGATTTTTGAATGTGAAATGTGCCTAAAGTGAATCTAAAATGAATGTGATTTTATGAATTGTATGTTTTATATGATTGAGTGAGCCATCAAGGATGGTCACTCACTGAGCTCACAAAACTCACCTAAAATTTGTAATAATTTTTCAGGCTCAGAAGAGTTAACTTGTTGGGAAACGAGAGTATAGCCACTGCATTCAAGTAAGAGGTGGAGGTCAGGATCAGTTTGCGTCTACATTTGTTTTCTTATTTATTTTATATCAAATTAGGTATTCCAAAATTTGTGTACAATGTGTATATGACTGATTTTATAATGAAATGACCTTATGATTTTAAATTTTTTGTATCTACAATGGGCCCAAATGACTAGTGAATTCTGATAAGTTGTATAATGATTGTAACATGTATATGTGAATATTCTGTGTTGTAATAACTTTTCAAAGTGGAAAGGTTTGTAAATGAGAATGATCTTGAGTGTCATAACAATAAACGTGATTTTGGTGTTATGAAATAAAAGAATGGACCCGAATTTGATTATTGATTATCGCATATGTGTACATTACTTTGAAAAAAATTGTAGTGAGATTTTACTAACTGATTGTGCTAGCATACCACCCTCGCGGGATAAGTTCTTTAACATCACTGAGGATGTCGGGTACGTGTCTTGCGAGAGTGGGGTGCTATAAATTGTGAGATTGCATAGAGTCTTAGTGTCTATTGTATCATACCAAGATCCTAAATTCACTTCCAGATTCTGGGGTAGTTTACAGAAAACTTTGGGTACAAAGATGAATTTCAGTACATCATTTCATTCTCAGACGGACGGGCAGAGTTAGAGGACTATTAAGACTATTAAGGATATGCTCAAGGCTTAAGTACTGGAGTTCCAAGGAGCATGGGATCAATATGTATCCCTTATTGAATTTGCTTACAACAATCATTACCACAGTAGCATCAATATGGCTCCGTGTGAGGCTTTATATGGTAGAAAGTGTCGATCGCCATTGTATTAGGATGAAGAGGACCTAAGGATTGTTAAGAGCCCATAATTGATCTAAGACATTGTTGATAAGGTAAAATTGATCTGCAATCAAATTAAGGTAGCTCAAGACAGGAAAAATGTTATGCAAATCAACACCGAAGAGATATGGAATATTAGGTAGGAGATAAGGTGTTAATGATACTATCAACATGGCAAGGAGTACTAAGATTTGGTAAAAAGGGAAAACTAAGGCCTAAATACATTGGTCCTTATGAGATTATTAAGAGAGTTAGACCATTGGCATACCAATTAGCATTACCAATAATGATGGATTAGATTTATAATATGTTCATCGTTAGTATGCTTAGAAGATATTGATCAGACCCGGCCTATATGATACTTGCACAATAAGTAGAGATTGCAAGTAATTTGAATTATGTAGAATAATCATTCAAGATAGGGGGATATCAAACTAAACAATTGAGAAACCAAGTAATTCCTTTAGTGAAAGTCCTTTAGAGGAATCATTCAAGGGAAGAAGCTACATGGGAGATTAGAGAATATGAGGAAACAATACCCCCACTTGTTTGATCAATTAAGTAAGAATTTCGAGGACGAAATTTATTAAAGGGGAGAATTGTAATAACCTGTTTCTACACTTAAGGATTTAATTGTTAAATTGAGTCATATCATATGAGAATTCATGAAGTGCATTTCATATGCATGCATCATATTCACATTTATACATGAATCATGATTTAAAGACATTGTAAAAATAGTATATGCACTCATTTGACATATCCCGGGGTATGAAATATATTAAATGATTATGATGTAATTGTGTGTTGACTATGACTTGAATTTTGTTTGATGGATTATAATTAGTGAAATGGGAATTTATTTTTACAATAGAGTGATTAATAAGGTGATATGTGCATCTAGTTTAGGAAAAATGTTAAAGGACAAGACAAATTAGAACATGAGAACTTAAGTTGATTACGCTTATGAAATGGTGACATGTGGCATTGGGAATTAAGTAAAAAATGGCTTAGTTAATTGGGACATAAATGACCTAACTACATGAGTGACAAGTGGCTTAGGAATTATCTAACAAATGGACCAAACATTAGGTGACAATTGGTAGCATGAGAAGAAGACATATGACATAGCTTTTTATTTGAAAAATGGTATGACATGTGTCTCACCCCTCACCATACACTTGCGCCCCATGACCTCCATACTTGAAAGACTTCTTATTTCTTGTTTTGTTTACTTACTACCCTTTTCTTTCTTCACACCATCGAAACCCTAACACAACCTACATAACCCTTGAATTTTTTCCAAAATTTTGTAGCATTCATCTTGTATTTAGAAATCCTTCTCATTCCATCTTGTTCTTAGAGTGTGTTTAAATTCTTTAGAGGCTTGTTAGCTTCTTAATTAAAGAGATTTTGAGATAAATAAGTAAGTATTTGATTGCTTTATTGTGATATATGAGAGCATATATGATGATTGATTGGAGATGGATTACATATAGGATTGATGATGAGATGTGCTTAAAACTTGATGAATGAATTGGTTTTTTCTTGATGTATGGAAACCTTAGGTTACAGATTGTTTTAGGGATAAATTGGTGAGGAATTGAAGTATTTTTAAGGTATAATTAAAGTGTAATTGATGAACTATCATAAAGGTGTCAAAATTTAGAAGAAAAGTTGAAGGAAATGAAGGTGAAATTTTTGGTTCACCTATCCCACGATCGTGGGAATTTTATGGTTCCTTCCCACAACCATGGAAATGTTTGGCAGAGAGGAAAGTTTGTGTTTTGTGTTCTGGTTGAATCATATAAGGATAATACACTATACATTGGTGCTTTTAGACTTGATTAGGGCTTAAAATGAACTTGGTTTGATGTTGAATAAGTGTTTGATGAGTTTAGGTTGATAATTGATGTTATAACTTGAGGATTAGATTATTTGATATCAATGTATATGAATTTGAGAAGTATGAGTTGTTAATCATATAAAGATGTCCTTATGAATGCAAATGTAATTCAGAGGATATAGGTAATGAATTAGGCATGATTGAATGAGAATTGGGATATTTTGTAAATATAATACTAAAAAAGGATTGGTGAATGTATGATTAATGAATTGAGTGTAACCAAACTTACTTAAGGCATAACCTAATTGCAAACAAGATATATACAATCTATGATGAATGAATGAGCAAGACTTGTGAATAAGGTTACATACTCTAGGATAGTCAATTAAGCATGCATTGAACATAACATATGTACATGTGTATGATTGAGTACTCATTTGATTAAACAAGTTAGTAATGTGTAAATATGTTTGTATTGCATGATATAGAAGCACAAATTGACCAACAACATCCAAACACTGCCGAATCATCAAAGCAATAGTTAATTTGGAGCATACTGTAAGTTAACCTAGATGTTTTCTCACTATGATTGAATTGTTTTTTATTATTGTCAATTACTAAATTGTTATTAACATGATTGTGATAATTTTAGAGATTGATGGCCTGAGGAGTTTAATATGCAGGACTGTATTGGAAGTGTCGGCAAATTGAATGTGAATATGGAAATTGTGTTCTCAACTATATGTTGAATGCTGGACTTAGATCTAATGAATGTGCTATATGACTGTGCACACTGACTAAGAGTTATTGATAGCATGATATGTGATTTGATGCATTTTCATTATATTGATATGTATGTCAGATAAAGAAGGAGTTGTAACTGGAGTGACCAACGTGAAAAAGAGCTTAAAGCTCATAAATGTGTACACAGAGTCACAGGCTCAACAATTAATGAGCCTAGTATTCACAATGGGTACGGGACAGTATATGAAATGAACCCGGTATCCACAAATGATACAGGACAGTTAATAGACACTCGGTCACAACAAAATAAAAATAAAAGTAGATTCTCATATGCATTGCATATATATCTTTACATGTATCATGTAAATCATTCTAAAGAATGACTATAATGTTATGCTATGTTTGTGTACATGTGAATGATTGTGAAAAAAGTACTGAATTGTGTTGATATAGTGATATGCATCACTTGTATACATGTTGATGATATGAATGACTGAGGTGAAAGACATGATTGTTCTAAAAAGATTATATGAAATGTTTGTATTATAATGTGCTTATTAAAACATGATGTATAGTGTAATTTGGTACACTAAACTATATAAGAATTGATTCAAGATAATGTGATATATCTAAGAATTTGGATATGTTTGTGATGTTGTATCTTGACTTGAGTGAACAAATCGATGATGGTTCACTCACTGAGTTCGCAAACTCATAAACATTGCAACATTGATTTTTAGGTATTGAGGTGACTTAGCTTTTAAGACAATCTAGTAGCAACCTAGTATTGTCCATTTTGGAACCAAGAATGGCTCAAAGGTCTAGTCAGCTGATTTTGAAGCATTTAGTTAGATTATTTTGGTACAGTATCCAGTTTTATGTTGTACACATTGTATAAAGCTATGAACTTTCACTTGTTATGTATTGTATAAATATAAATTATGAGTGTATTGAATGTTTATGTTTGTGAATCAAATGCAAAGAATCTCATATGTATTTGGTAATGTAAATACATAGAATATAGAATGTAATGACAATGTAAGCTTATGACTATGAATAATATGAGGAAACTTAGTTCTTCGAAATGCTTATGTTCTATATGATGCCATGATAAGTTGATGTGACTGCTTTAACATGTCGCTTCCATGGGGGTATGTGCTCGAATATTCTCTGGAATGTCGATATATGCTCTATGGTAGTGGGATGTTACAAGTTAAGTTAGGGTTCATATTGAATGTTTATAAAACGTTAGGATTCTTTTTAAACGCGTCAAATCATTTGAGTTTAAATAGTTTTCTAATAAAAATGTTAGGGTCCAATTTGACCATTTTGCCTACTATAATTCTCTGTTAAATTTCATTCTAGGTAAGTTATGTTATAGATGGCTTAGTCCTTTTGTTGTCACTAAAGCATTTTCTTATGGTGCAGTGGAAATAAAAATTTTAGATACTGGGAAGATTTTTAGTGTGAATCAACATAGATTGTAACCATTTTATAAGAAGATGATGATATCAAGTATGATGGATATTACTTTGGCACTTTCCCATTACGTAAAAATTTGAGAAGAAAAATTCTTGTCGAGTATAAAAATATTAAATAATTATGCTTTTTGGGAGGTCCCTTGGACATGATAATTTTTATTTATTATGTTATAGTTATATATAGTTTTCATTTGTTTTGCTTTAAGTAGTTAGTTTATCAGTTTAAAGGATAATTAGGTCTTAAATTCCATATTACTAAAATTCATAAGGTGAGATCATGCCTTATATAATTTAAATGTTAAGATAATAGACCAAAAATTCAAATTACTAAAATTCATAAGACATGATCACGTCTTACATAACTCAGGTTAGGGTAGCAATCATCTTAAATTCTAAAATACTAAAACTCATAAAGCGAGATCTCGCCTTATGTGACTCAACTTTCTATAATGGTACCCCTTAAATTCCAAAATACTAACATTCATAAGGCATGATCACGCCTTATAGATGTCAGTAATATGTTTTATTTTTAAAGAAATTGTGATTTTTTAAAATAAATAAATAAATAAGCTTTAATTTTAAAAATTAATTAAAAATAAAAATAAAAATAAAAGTAGAATGATGATATAAAATTTTTAAATAATAATTAAAATTTTAAAAAATCAAAAGAAAAACACAACTCTATTTGTTTTGGTTTTGTTTCATGTACACTAGCCCTCTAACCCCATAACCTTGCCTTAACATAGCCCTAACCAACCAGT
>JAOSBK010000205.1:7279371-7304437 GCA_027568895.1 Erythroxylum shatona | reverse complement strand
AAGAGTACAAAAGCCTAAGTGACACTTGTCACTTACCCAATACCCAAGTTCTAACTTAGTTTCTTTTGAAACTAACTGCCTTGACTGTCATCTTTACAATCCAACTATCTCCAAAGCTTCTTTTAATTTCTTGTTCCCTATTATAAATATATATGTCTTTCTCAATACTCCATAAATTTCAAAGGTAACTCCTAAATTCACCAACACATACAAATATGATATTTTCACCAATCACTAATATTCCCAATGTAAAAACGTCCATAACTCTGAGGATTCATAGACCAATCCAATCATACCCGGAATTATTCATGAATGCATGTACAATTATTTTCATGAGCAAATCCATTCACTATTCATATGTATGTATGGCATACTATGCATGAGCATAAAGAAACATTTTTAAGCCTCTCACAGATCACTCACATTTACTATTCTAACCCTCCCACAAGTAATGGGATGTTACAATCATTGTTACATATTTTTAATAAATATATATTGGTTCATATTTTATATCTTTTATTTTATATAAGTATTTTTGTATAACTTATAGGTAATTTTATCTCATACTTTACTATAAATGGCTATGCTATAATTTATAATTTATGGATTTTAAAAAATACAACTACAACTTTTGAAATTCTTTTAAAATAAATATATAAAAAATTTTAAAATATATTAAACAATCGGGCCGACTGAGGCCCGACAGGCTGCCCATGGCTCGGGCCAGGTGACTTCAGCCTACCCATAGGCCACGAGCCCCGCGAGCGAGGCCGGGCCCTATTGACACTTATAGTTTGAACCAATTAATTTAAAAAAAATTGAGACTTATTATGACTATTCTAATAGGTTTTCGACTAACTGCTTGAATTGCAAAAATTATTCTTTTTAAACTAATAATCAAAGTTACAATTGGATGATGTCTTTCCCTTGAATTGGAGCTAAATACAATTGAATTTCTCATATTTTATAGTTTGAACCAATTAATTTAAGAAAAATTGAGACTTATTATGACTATCCTAATAGGTCTTGGACTAACTGCTTGAATCGCAAAAATTATTCTTTTTAAACTAATGATCAAAGTTACAATTGGATGACGTCTTTCCCTTGAATTGGAGCCAAATACAATTGAATTTCTCATATTTATTTCTGATTTGATTTATTTTGATCCTTTATTAGTTGTAGTTCATTATTTAATTAATCATAAACCCTTATTTTGTTTTGTTAATTGAAATTAACAAACTAATTTTCAGTTCTCTTAGGATTGGACCTGGTTCTATGACTATTATAAGAGTTTAAAGAATTGGAATTAATTTTGGGGGCTTAAAAAACTTGACCAGTAATTGATGTGCCCCTTTTTTATGCCTATTTGTCTCTCTTTTAATTAGGTAATTATAAGTCTCATAGTTGTAGGCTTTCTTATTAGCTTACCTTACCATTATATTAATCAAAATCATCAACTTGACAAATCTTCTCTCAAGTTTCAAAATGGTCATTACAAAATTTTTACTTTTTATTAAAACTCCAAATTTTCTACATTTGGGGCTTGAGAACGACAATTCACTCTAGCAATGATGAAAGAAACACCATTTTGTCTCTATCTTTCCATTTTCCCCTTCTTCTTCCTTTAATTTTATAATTTCTTATCATACTTTTGAGCAATTATGGTAGATTCAATAGTGTTCTAACTAGCAAATCCTTTGATTTTTTGGAATAAATCCATATTTAGGCTACATTTTAGTCAGTGACTAAAAGGAGCAAAGGAAGTTTGGTGGTGTTTCTTTGTTGAACTTACGATGCATATAACTTTTTAGATATAAATTTCTTTGTGATATAGCTTGGTTCTTTCCACAAAGGCCAATAAGATGTATCACTTTCAATCATTTCCTTCAAGTTTTCTCATTTTTTATAGACTTAAGCAAATCTAATCCACCTTAGGCGTCTCATAACTATTGAACTATATTTGTGGGAATGGTCTATGTTTCCTTTCTCATTTTATTGATTATTTTTATCTCTTTCTTGTGTATAATATGATACAGGTTAATAAGATTGGTTATAGTTTACATGTGTTACTTAAATGTTATTCAGTTACATTTTCAAATCTATTTATTTAAAATTTAGTGCTCTATTTTTGCCTATTATAGGAAACTAGTAATGAACGTGTTAAGGGGTTAATAGTGATTGAGCTAGCTTACTTTTATTCTAACCTATTATTTAATTGACATGATAAAAGTTGTAAAAGTCTCTTTAAATTTGCTTTTGATGCTCAGCTTCTATTAAGGTTAGGCTTCCCTCCATTTGTTTCCATTATAAGATGAATCTTTTAAATGTTGAATCCATTTGAAATTACTAGATTCCAAGGTTTTTTTTAAAGTTGAGTTTCTTATGTTATTTTAGGAAAATTTAACCTATTCAGACATAGTAATCATTATGGAAGAATAAATACCTAATAATTAGTTAATATCGATGGTTTTTTTTATCTTTGTGATGATTTTATACTTCTTGGTTATCAATTGAGCTTGTAATTTGGTGGCACTAGTGCTTCATATAAATTGGATAATTTCATGTATCATATATATTGAAAGCACTGCTTATGCATCATATATGTTGTATCCAGTATTGAAAGCATCACTTATGCATCATATATGTTGGATAACATTATATTTCTTTGGTTAACTGTTTCAGAAGGATTAGTATAATTATTTAATAGAGAGTTCTAATTTGATACTTAGTAATATACCAAGAGAGAGTTCTAATCTATTATTTGGTAATATACTAAGTGAAGAAATGGTTTCTTAGGCTAAAGGAATTGGTTCATTGATAAGTAATGTTTGAAATCACTTCATTATGACTAAATCAAATGATATATTTTAAAAGGTTGAATATAAGTATTATCATAAGATGTTGGATAGAGGTTCTAAAGGTTGAACATGTAATTTAAAGAGACACATGAAATCTTACAATAGAAGAAATGTGGAATTAGTAAGTTAAACATTTTTTTACCCCTAACGTAATAAAATGGAAGAGTAAAGTGACTACCATAGTTATAACTCCTATACATCGAAGTATTCGTTAGGCATGATGATCATTGGTAATAATCAACCACTCTTCATTATCAATAACCAAAACTTTAAGATATTTATTACCTCACTCTACCAAGCTTCAAGATGTCAACTCGAAATAATGTAAAGAAAGACATCTATAAGATATATGAAGATCAAAAGAATTTGATAATGAAGACATTATTGAGTATCACAAATGAGTAGCTAATACATCATAAATGTAAATTACTGATAACCCAAAATAATTAAGAGTTATACATTGTAGACAATATATTATATTAATAATTGATAACAAATTCTAAAGTGTCAACCTTTTATAATTTTTTCAATTTAGTGATCAAACCTTTAAAGTTTTCAAGTAAGTGACTAAACTTTTATAAACTTAACAACTCAATTCAAAATATTAGTTTTGTTAGTACTTTGCTAATTTGACTAACATAATCTTTTTTTCTATGACATGCATGTATCCACCTGAAAAATTAATTACCAACTAATTATTTTTGTGGACTAAAACATGCAACCCATATCCTCTTTCGCATATTGGATTCTGTATTTTAGTCTATGTGGATAATTAATTGGCAATTAAATTTCCATATAAATGCCTATATGTCATGAATAGAGAAGATTCCATTAGCCAAATCAACAAAATACTAACAAAACTAATGTTTTGAACTAAGTTGTTAAGGTTATAAAAGGATGGTCACTTAACTAAAAATTTTAAAAGTTTGGGCACTAAATTGAAAATTTCCCAAAAGATTGGGCACTTTAGATCTAGTATCCTTATTAACAATAGCTAGACTTTAGGCATTCAACTCTTGAGATAAATAATATTTTTTAATTTTATTATTTATCTCTTAATCGTATTATAATTGATATTTATTCATGTTTTTAAATGATAGATTTATTTATATTTTAGTATCACATACAAGTAAAAGATTGACAACCATAATCATTGAGTACTTAATAGCCAAACTCTCAACCATAACTTTGGAAAACTATTGTACAAATGAAGCTATGACGGAAAAATTATAGAATAAGTTATAAGTTAGCGTTTGATGATGGATGAGAGGTTATTTTATACGTGTTGTTTCGTACATATCATGAATTTGATAGTGAAGGTCTTCTTGAAGATATTAATGGAATAAGTGGAGGCAATCTAAGTTAGTGTAGTGTATTGGAGTGAGACACCTAAAAGAGTTAAAATTTTTGAAGAAATTGTATGATAACTATACATTTCTTGTATAAAGAAGTTAATTTTATATAGTCTAACCAGATGGAATTCAACTTCAAGATGATAGAGTTGGCAACCAAGTATATTGAGACGCTCATCAAGTTGAGACAAAGAAATTCTCAATATACTTATTCGCCAATAGAAGAGTAATCAGATTTGGCTAAAGCAATTTGTTTGAATTTGATGGTATTTCATATTGTTATTAGGTTATTTTCACGAACGAAATATCCAACTTTGCATATTTGCTTTAGCTACATGTGTAAGATCAAATGAGCATTATCTACTTGGATTTTTTATTCTAATAAGGAGATCCAACTCATGAAAAAGCAAATGATAGAGAATTTTTATTCTTATTTATCTATAATAGACTATATCAGAATAATCATTTATGTATTGAACCCAAAATATAAGATAGAGGGGCTGGTTTTTTATTATCAAAAGTTATATGGCAATCAGGCTTAAGCATATATTAATATTACTAAACAGTTCAACCATAACTTGTTAATGATTATCAATTAAGAATAGATCAAGATCACGATCGCAGTAGTTTAATTTTAGTATCAACTTCATCTTCATCTATTATTGATAAAACATATGAAAGTTTGAGCTCCAAATTTGAAGAATTCATTGAGGAAAAAAGCTTCAGGACTTCTTACAATAGAATAAAGTTGGATAACTATTTAAAGATAGGTATTGTGACCCTAATTGATAAGATGCAATTCAGTATATTATTATGGTGGAAGTAATTGTTCGATTTATGATACTGCTTAGCATTTTCATCATCTACTATTGTTCCAGAGTCTACTTTTAGTATTGGTGGTTGGATAATAAGTCCTCGTAATAGTTGATTATATCCTAAGACTGTGGAAGCCTTAATGTGTGCTCGACATTAGTTAGGTGACGAAAATCTTTAAAATAAACTCTATTCTTTATAATATTTTTTTACTTTAATAAATTTAACAATCATATTATCTTATAATGTCTTTTTTATGTTAATATACGTACAAAGAGCATTAATCTTATTAAAGTTTCTTTGAATAAATATTCGATGATGAAGGTATATTTATTTGTTAATTATTATTTATTCAGTATTCATTTAATAAAATTGTTGTATAATTAGGTATAATTTACATAATAATTTTTCTATATATATATAGATGAAGTAGTGCTAACTATCAACAATCCCAATTATAACGATTAACTAGTCCCTTTCTTTTACTCTCGACTTGTTTTCTTTAATATTTACTACTTGATTTACTATATTTTTTATGTGTATAGATTTTTTTGAAAATATAAATATAAATCTTTACTTGTATGGTTTTATGCAAGTTAATAAAGAAAACTCCATATAAATACCTTTGCCTATTTGGCTCAACACTAGTATTCAACTTCTTTAATTGATTTTTTCACATCTTTTTGCATTTAAAAACTTAGATTCTATTTTTTATTCTTTTATTATGAAATTGATGTAAAATTTGTACTTAATTTATTAAATTTTAAAAATTAAATAATTCATATAATTTTTAGCCTGAGCTAGGTTTACTACCCTTAAAATTTTGGACCAGACTGAAACTATAGAGATCTATATTTGACCTGATGTTAATACCATTACTAAATCGATCCTCTTTTGTAACAACTGACCACTTTTATTACAAAATCTCCACCACTATATAGGAGATTTATGAGAACAAGTGTACTATCAAACAACGTTTTCTTTTTTTCCTCTATTTATTTAATGTCTCAAATTTATGTATAGAGATGAATGTAATTTGGGTTTTTGTGTTTGTGGATTTTGAAGATTGTTTACAAAGCCTATTAAATCGATTCTGTGATGGTGATCCAAGAGTGACAAATCTGAAGAGGCTAATCTTCTTTTAGGTTATGTTTGGTTAGAGGTTTATTAATGGAATGAAATAGAATGTAATATTATTCTATCGTTTGGGAAAATGACTTATAATGAAATGAAATAGAATATGAGGGTTTCATATTACATCTCATTATATCCTAAAAAATAAAATTGAGAAACTTCTAATTTGAGAGATTTAGGATGGAATGTAAAATGATAAATAACATTTTACTATATAACATTATGAACCCTTCCATCCCTCCCAAACAACAATTTTCTAATATTAAATCCATTTACATTCCATTCCATTGAAAACATTAGGTCCTAGCTTTGAATGTCGTTATGATAATATAACTTTATTTATTTATTTTTTCTTAATTTACTATATTAAAGAAAATTTGAGTTATCTTTATATACTTCAAATGAGTTTATAAGACACTGATTTTTAACTATTTTGATAATTTTAAAGAGTTTTTCTCTATATAATGTTGTTTTTTCTAAAATTATGTGATTCATCTTCAATTTCAAGTAGTTGAACCAGCTCTTGGTAACTTGGGCATCTCATACTTGATTTTGTGTTTGTTTGACAGAGATAAATGAGTTGGTTTGATAGTTCTATGGAAAAGATACAAAATTATCTTTAGTTTTTTGTTTATATCAAATTATACATGAAAGTCTTTATAACAAAAATTAAAAATTGAATAAAAAATAAAAGTTTAGAAACATATTTAAACCTAACTTCAAAATTACAATACCAATTTAAACTATTTCCTTTTTCTAAAATCGTAATCATATTTGTACTCATATTCAATTAGGTTAACAATTGTTATTATACTTAATAAAGATTCTAAATTATTATGTTCAAGGTCAAATTCATTAGGTAAGATGTGTTGGGTACCCAGTGGCTATGATACCATCCCCGTACAACAACATTACACACCTTGCGTGGTAGTATACTTGAGACTCGGTAAAGTTATTGGACTTGCACAGTAAGAATAATCCATACGTCATCATTGCTGAAGTCAAACCCTACAATATCATGAAAAAGTAAATATACGTTAAAAATATTTTTAATTTGAATAAAATGACAAAGGTCTATTAAAGTTTAAAATAACAACATGAGCCTATAAAATAAGAGAAGCTTGTTTTGCGATTGGACTCTATATAAGTAATAGAAGCAGTCTCCTAAAGTATAAATTCAGTTAAGACAGTTTAAAATAGAAGGCACCTGTTAAAATGAAAGGAACTTTTAACAAGTTGAAAACAGAAAAAGTCTACTATAATAGTGAAAGAGCCTCTTATTGAAAAGAAACACATACAATATAATGCGAAAATATAAAAGTTTAGAAAAGAGAGAGAAGGACGTTATCAATTTATACTAGTTCAACTTATAACAAGCTTATGTCCAATTATGAAAATCTAAGTTGTATTTTGTTGACTTTTTCAAACACACGAGTACATATTTTTCAAGATTTTCTAACCTTAGACACTAATAATATTTTTTAGCCTTTACAAGTTCATGAGTACATATTTTTTAAAGTTCTTTAACCTATACACTAGTAGTATTTTATTAGCCTCTACAAGCTCTTAATAAATAAAAAGTAATTTGCTCCATATGAGCTTCGATGATCTCTCACAAAAAGAATTATCACTTTTCAATGTAAGAGATTTTGAACTTTTGAAAATATTGATGATTCTAAAATATTTCAAAGATTCTTACAAAATACAATAATTCTTCTTCAATTAACCGTTGTTTTATTTTTATTTTGAGTTGACTTTGAATTTTCAATATTATCTCTGCTATAATCCTACAATAATCAACCGTTAAGAGAAACCTGGAGCTGATTGACGAAATATATTATTAGTAGGATCCTTTCGGATTTTGTAAAATAAATAAGGTAGTAAGTATTTGTCATATAATTTTATTTCCTCTTAATAATTGTTATCTTCAAAAGAAAATAAATCAAATTTAAAATTTGAAAAATTATATATTCACTGTCAAATCAGAACCATTAATAGGCCAAACATATCATTTAGTAGCTTAGGATCAAAGAGGCCTGGTTGAACCAAGAAGTTGCCATCCTAAAGTTGGACTTGCTTAAACAAGGTTTCTAATCCATCCCTTTTGTTTTCACTTGTAATTTGTAAAAGCAAAGATTACTCCTGGAACTTAGAGCATTACAAGCAAAGATTACTTTTGCCTCTTTTCTTTCTTCTAATCAAACAAAGTCTACCCCCGGAACTTGCTCTACACTATACTGTTTGTAGCTGTAGCCCCAGGAGTTGACCTTAGCTCGTAGCTGTTTGTAGCCAGACACAATTGCCTTGG
Organism: Erythroxylum shatona; assembly: GCA_027568895.1. Lineage (NCBI taxonomy): Eukaryota > Viridiplantae > Streptophyta > Magnoliopsida > Malpighiales > Erythroxylaceae > Erythroxylum > Erythroxylum shatona. The sequence goes on along the minus strand of JAOSBK010000205.1, from coordinate 7,295,972 downwards.
CTGATAAATCATAGTCATTGTTGAATGGCAAATTACAGTAATACCCCAAACCCAACCAACTCTTCTTCGTTTAACATGTCTCAATAGTCATCCCTCCAAGTATCTGTCGACCGCTTAACAAACTCCATCGCTCCTCTTCCAACATAGAGAAGAAGATTCGGATCAATCTCATGTACACCCACCTCAATCTTCTCATTTTTACACTTTCATTTCTGCTCTCTCTCGTACCCTTCTCCATCTGTACCAATAAGCCACCTCCACTTCCCGTTCTACCCATCCCCACAGCTTCTCAGCTCCAATGGCAGCTCTCCTCAATGGCTTTCTTTCTTCACTTCGGAACCAACACCTTCACCGACTCTGAGTGGGGTTCCGGCCATGCCGACCCGTCCGTTTTTAACCCGACTGAACTTAACGCCACGCAGTGGGTCCAGGTTGCTAAAGACTCTGGCTTTGATCGGATTATACTCACTGCAAAACACCATGATGGGTTCTGTTTGTGGCCTAGTGAATATACTGATTTCTCTGTCAAGTCGAGTTCTTGGAGAAATGGGAGTGGAGATGTCGTTAAAGAGATCGCATTGGCTGCTAAAGAAGGTGGTGTCAACTTGGGGCTTTATCTCTCTCCTTGGGATAGGCATGAGGTTTGTTACGGGGAGACTTTGGAGTACAATGAATTTTATATGGGACAAATGACTGAGTTATTGACCTGGTATGTTTTATGCGTTTTTCTATGTTTTAAGGGTGCTTGTTTTTCCTGATCAATTTTGGTTTTTTAATGAAATTGCTTGGGACTGCTAATTTCTACAATTTGACTCGTTAACCGAGTGTTTTTAGAAAGCAAATCGTCTTAGTTTATGGCAATGTTTATAAAGTACGTGCTTCCAGGACTTCTATTGAAGTTTGAGTTTTAGTTTGCATCTACGGAAGGACTTTTGCTTAACTCCTATTCTCCATTAAAAATCTTGAAATTGATTTCTGCACTTTTAGTTCTAGGCATCTAGTTTCTCTTCCAACTTCCATGCCTCGGCATTTCCAGAATTCCTCTATCCTGAACTTTAGCTTGGCTAAAGATGCTTATATGATCATTTTTCTTCCCAAAATTTGGAAGTGAAAGTTTGGGATTCTTGCTCCATGCAATTTGTTAGCTTTTCACTTTCTGTGAGAAGAACTGAAGAATTGATTTATCATTTAGGAAAACATCAAGTCTTCCAGTGAATTTTTTCTTGGTGACGTACTAGCTCTTGCTTTTCGGTGACGCCATTAAGGGAAAACAGGAGATATGTTTACAGTCATTCCATGCTATTCATATTGCAACATGTTTTAATAAAAGAAAGTTTTGCAACAGGTATGGATCGATCAAGGAGGTGTGGTTGGATGGTGCAAAAGGGGAGGGAGAAAAGGACATGGAGTACTTTTTCGATAGATGGTTTAGTCTCGTACGTCAACTTCAGCCAGAAGCTGTTATTTTTTCTGATGCTGGTCCTGACACAAGGTGGATTGGTGATGAGAGGGGAGTTGCTGGCTCCACTTGCTGGTCCCTTTTTAATCGAAGTGCTGCGAAGATCGGAGGTACAGATCCCAAGTAAGTTCATTTGTTCCTACCTTCTTATTTTTATGCTCATCTTGCTTAGGGTCAAGTTCTTATGTAGATAAATTCATTGCAAGGTTTTGAATTTTCTTTCATTCTTCTTAATGTTGCCCTAATTTACTTAAATATAACTTGTTTATTTGGAGAACTTTCATTAATTATTCTACTAATATAAAATGTATCTCTTTTACCTGTTAATGTAAATGCAAGGATTTGATAGACTTAATGTGCTGCTGAAAGAGTGTTTATATGGTGATGTGTTTAGCTGAAGTGGATTATATGTTGTTTTGTCTAGCTTCATTCTTGATTGCTGTCAATCCTTCAATTGGGACTGAAGTCAGAATCTGATTCTGTTTTGATTAATCATTTCTTTCCTTCTAATAGAGAGCTTTTGACTGAGCAAAATTTAGCCTTTTCCATCCTTCAAAACTGAATAATATAGATTTCAGACTGAATTTATCAAAGAAGGATATATATTTCAAAACTATATCAACAACAATATCACAGTAGAAAATTTCACTGAGATGAGGGGTGTAGGAAGGTCCAGAAATATGCAGCCTTAACCCTAATTATAGATTAAGAAATGGATTTATTGGTTTGTAACCTCACAGTTCTCATTCTTGGACAATCTGATCAACAACTTCTAAAAAAATATTAGCATAGTCATCATTACAGAATTGTGCTGCCATATTCCAAAGGCAATGGACTTATTCATAGTTTTGCTGGTCATTTGCATGTCAGACTTTGTAATGTTCATCTATTTGGAGAAATGCTTTTATAGGGTTTCAGGTTTAAAGGTTCAGAAATTACAATCAACTTATTTTCTTATTTGTGGGTTTAGTAGCAAAGCAATTAGAGGTAGTTGCTTAACTGGGTTGATAAGGTTCGTTGCAGTTTAACCAGCAGAATCTTGCCTTGCTAAGTATTCCTTTCCTTTATGAAAAAGATCTTTATTCAATATCTTCATGTCCTAATTTAGAAGGCTAAGAGATAAAAATGGAAATGATTGTGAAGTAAAACTTTAAATGCCAGAATTCATTTTCTTCTTTTTTACTATGAATTAGGTATTCACAGGGAGGAGACCCATTTGGTCATGACTGGGTGCCAGCAGAGTGTGATGTATCCATAAGACCAGGCTGGTTTTGGCATGCATCAGAAGTGCCAAAGTCTGCAAAGCAGCTTCTTGACATATACTACAAATCTGTGGGCAGAAACTGTTTTTTATTATTAAATGTACCTCCAAACTCTTCGGGCCTTATATCAGCTGAAGATATACAAGTACTTCAAGAATTCTCTGAGCTTCGGAGGTCCATATTCTCATATAATCTAGCCAGCACAGCCATTGTAAATGCCAGCAGTACAAGAGGAAGTACTGGTGGCCATACCTTTGACCCCTACAATATTTTTAGTGAAGGTATCTTCACCTATTGGGCTCCTGAGGAGAATGAATCCACTTGGGTGCTGCATTTAACCCTTCAGAAATCAGTTTCTTTCAATGTTTTGAGAGTTCAAGAGCCGATTCACATGGGACAACGAATTATTGGATTCCATCTTGAGATCCTTAGTAAGGTTGGGGATTGGTGGAAAATGATTAATGGCACCACAGTTGGCTACCAAAGGCTTTTGCAATTTCCAACTGTGGAATCTCGGCACCTGAAATTCGTTATAGAGAAGAGTCGGGGTGAACCTCTGGTATCTTACTTGGGAATTTACATGGACAACTTTTCCAGTGTGAGTTCTGTATTTGACAAAGGCTTCCAAATATTCCAAGCACATTCCAACAGTAGTCATGTACTTCAGCAATCTGTATACAACCATTCTCTAACTGCTGCAACGTGAGGGTATACATTTCTATTGCAATGTTGTATTGTGCAATGTGCGAAATCTGTTTTTAAATACTCCTTGTATACATGGTTACAGTCATTCCAATCATTTTGTGGCTCTTGCGTGATGGGCTATCTCCTCTTCATGATGCGAGCGTTCAATGTAGTTCATTTGCTATCTCCTCTTCATGATGCAAGCGTTCAATGTAGTTCATTTGATTCACTTTATGATTTTCATTCTCATGCCTGGCCAAAAGCAGTTAGATCCCTTGTGGAAGTCACTTCTGTGCGGAAAAAGAAATAATTCAACTCCGACTGAATAATGCTCGAGTTAATGAAACCTGTTCTGCTAAAAAAGATGACTTTTTTAGGAGTTAATAATGTCTTGACAAACATATTAGGATGTAAAGTTTCTGTGACAGGAGTAAGGTGAGCTAGAATTTTAGCTCCTAGCATTGAGTTCCCAGTCAAATGAATTCCTACAAGTGAATTCAGATAGTAGTTGAGTTTGCAAGGCTTTCCTTGTACCATATGAAGCGTCCTTTTCCATTCTACATGAACTTTCTTTGAAATGCTCAGTAGTTATGGTTCAGAAGCACTTTATATGGTCTTTATGTTTTCTCGGGGAGCATGGCTGCGGGTTCGATGAGTTTTGTCAATTCACCTTCTTGTTGCAATGAAAAAGGTTCTGCCCGTTGGGTAAGAAACTGCAAGCAAACTTAGTCTGGTTATGCTCTCCTGCACTTGGCTTGTCAGTCCTAAAATTATTTTCAGAATGCCAATGCCTGATTAGTATTTCATATAGCATTAATGAGTTAGAATTTGTGTTTGAGAATAGAAAGCCCAAAAGGCGTAAGCCTTAATAATAGAATCATCCCTCGTTCGGCTGAACCAGCCCCTCGTACTTGAGAAGCTTTTGGGGGGCAAGGAACAAGCTTTGGGCTTCCTCTTTATGCGAAGTAAAACCATGGAGGAGACAGTAGCAGCAGCAGCAGCAGCAGCAACAACAGTGATGTGTACAGTTATCGCTATAGACCACTCCAACCAACTCTGGTACAGAGCCTGTTCTCTCTGCGAGAGAACTCTTCCTGAAAGCCCCAATTCCATCTGCAAATTCTGCTCCCATTACAACATTGGCACTTTTTCCTCCTTCAAACGCCTCTTTCGGGTTCTTGTAAGTCCTTTTCCTCTTTTTTTGACTCTCTCTCTCTCTCTCTCTCTCCTTGTTTTCTTGGTTTTCGTGATGGATTTCCTGGATATCCTATTTCGGGTGAATTATGGGCAGGTGTCAATTGCCACCGATACAGAGGTTCGCAATGTCGTATGCTTTGATAGGGCTGCCAGGGTCTTGTTCGGTTGCTCTGCTGACGAGTTTTTCGACTTTGCCAAGTTTCACCCTTTTTCTGGTACTTATCGGCTTTTGATGAAGTTCACTTCTCTTTTGAAACATAAACTTAATAATTGTACCTTCTAAAAATCGTTATAGAATTTTGTGTTGCCGTGAATTTACAGTAGAAGAACTTTTCGTTAATGCTGAAGTGATCACCAAATCACTCGGTTACTTTTGGATGTATTATAAAGACTCGGGCAACTGATTATGTTATGCCTTTTGCAGCTCTGGATGCTGATAAAATCCTGGAAGGAGAAATGTTTAGAATGACATTGTCTAAGCCGAAGAGTGGTAATGCTCAACACTTGCGGGTAGTATCTGTCGTGCCATTAAGGTCTGGCTTCCAGCCTGCAATTGAAAGTTTGAGAAAATTGTATGGAGTAAGGGCAAGCTCTTAATACCTTCTTCTATAATTCTGTTCACCATACTTTATGTTCAAAAGTTGTTATTAAACGATGGTATGATGTGGATTGATTAAGCACTTGTTGTTTGTTCTTTCTTGTGGGATAGCTATTTCTGTTTATATTCCTGTGCAGCTGATGAGCGTGGCTCGCGGATGATAAATTTACTTGGTCGTATTTTTAATGTCCTGAGGAATAGTTTAACAAGATGAAAAATTCGTCTGCCATTAGGGACTTGGGACATCTCTTAGCAGCCTCTGTTTCACTTTGTTGCAGTAATGCAAATAATATGTCCTCCATAAACCTGTACATGCATGTTATGCTGCTTGCCTATGCAAATTTCTATGTGTTTATACATGGGACCTGGTTAGTGGTTCCAGTTAAATCAATTGTCTGATATGGACTGAGCATAGGATTAATTGAGCCTACACGGAAACACATACACAAAAAGAAGATATCTTTTATTATATACCTGTGACGGATTTGTGATCAACACACTGAAATTAGAAATTTGGTATTCTTGAAATCCTCTCTAACTGCTTAACAGGAAAATGTAAATTTAGGTTAGGTGATCACTTGGGAGCAACATTGTGTTTACTGCTGCTCATGGCAAGCTTTCCTTGCGTCCAGCTTGTCAACATCTGTAATGCAGCTTTTGGCTGATCCATTGGAACCATGTGACCAGCTTTGTAAACCTGGTTGTCATTATATGTCTAATCAGTTTCTCAAAAACAAATGAGAGATAGAGAATAGGATGAGTGGATGAGGGGAGACCTTAAGGAAACTGAGAGGTCCATGGCTTTTTAGCTGTCCTGCTTCTTGGCCTTCACTGAAAAATGGAACTGTGGAAGCTATTGCAAATTCCTTTTGGCCAGACCATTTCATGGCATGGACCCATCTCGAGTTCCCTGCCAAATGCCATTGTCCAAAAGTGTATTTACGTCAGAATATGCACTATCAATCAGGTTCCTGTAACATCACAGGGACAGAATCAGATTATTTAACTTATTAAAGGAAAGGCTTACCAAGCCAATTGCATATGAGATCCTGATCTCCGGCATAAATAAGCACATTGATACCGTCCTCAAGGAGTGCAGGAATTCCCACTTCGAGATTTTTCATCCAGTCCCTTATCATGGCGTCATAAACCTCGCTACTGCATGAAACGAAGTCCCTGTTTCCAACCCCTAGAGCATCCCTTACTGTTTTTTTATTTAGAAAGTCTTCCATGTTTGAGAAGTCATAGCATAAGTTGCCCTCGCATTTCTTTCTAATATCGTAATACTGCATAGTCAAGTAAATCACATGTTACGAAATTGGTTATGCAGCTTCTCTATTTTTATCGGAATGCTGTGTTTTTTCATATGGAAATAGGATATGCAGAATATTGCTTACGTTTAAATTGCCAACAATGTTAATGACCTCGTTGAATATTCTGGTGCAAACATAAAATGCATTTTCGCAAGCAGATTCGCCGCTGCTGCCTGAGAAATTGGAAATTGAGTTAACCAAGCTATTAATCAATTGTCATTGATTTCTAGATTTTTATGTAACAGTTGGACACTTATCTCTTCAGTTTCTTTGGATTAATTTTACACAATGCACAAAGTAAATGAGAGAGAGAGAAAAAACCACAATCTTTTATAGCTTGCTGACAATCTGGAATCATTCCGTTGATCCAATCATGATCGGATTGCTGAATTAACTTGTTTGCTAAAGCATAGTCCGTGTATGCTTGGTACTGGATGCTAGGATTAGTGAGGCCATTACCAATGGCAAAGCCCTGTTAAATCATTTCTTTGGTTATGCTACATTATGGTTCCAATAAAGCGTGCATGAAGTGAAATGAATTGAAATTGAATAAAAAACGGAGAGATACCTTAAGATTTATGTGAATGCCTTTTCTGTTCTTGTTTCCTTGGTGCACCCGAGCAGCAAAGGCAGGGATGTAGTGGCCAGCGTAAGATTCTCCAGTTATGTAGAAATCATTTTTAGCAAACTGAGGACGTTGTTTGAAGAAAGCCTAGCGTCATCATTGGAAAAGTCAGGTTATGGGGATATTGTTCTCAAGTTTTGCTGTTGTCATTCCATCATTGGAAGCACAAAATATTATTGCTGTAGAAACCACCAGAAACTGACCTGCAAGAAGTCGTACAAGTCATTGCTAACCCCTGTTTCATCGTGTCTAACGTCACTAGCATCTGCTGTGTAACTAAAGCCTGTTCCAGTCGGTTGGTCAACATATATGACGTTTGAAACCTGCGAATATGCAACTGTAATGTCTGCAGTCAACTTGAAAAACGACCCTACAACTCAATTGGGCTAACGGGTGAGCATGTCTTGGCCGATAACTCATTTCAAAAGTCTTACCATATCAAAGCATCAAGTACATACCTTGTCCCAACCATCGTGATTCCACACAAGAGACAAGTTGTTGGTTAGTTGAAAAGGACCATTTTCATAAAACAACGCCAACTCGCTGCTACAACCTGGTCCTCCGCTTAACCATATGACAACAGGATCGTCCTTCTTGTTCCTTGATTCAAAGAAGAAGTAGAACATTCTGAATACATTCAGACAACAATGTAGAAATGTTAGCTATGTGACAGAACTCTGTAACCAATTAATTAAAAAAACACTATGTAACTAAACTAAATATAAGGTATGATGTAAACTTGTGCGCAATCTGAGAAATCAAAAGACTTTTCAAAGTCTATATATAGGAGAAGGCCAACCAATCAAAATCGTATATCTCTGTACCCTCAAAGCCGAAGCCGAGAAACAATTCATAACCATGAGCAGGCTATAAAATGCTTTATTACCTTGCGGCTTTAGTATGAGGAAGCCTGTAGTACCCAGCATGGTGGCCCAAGTCTTTAACAGAAGGCGCAATATCACCAAGAAGATCGAAACTGAATTGCTTTTCAACAATCACCGGAGCGCCGACCAAAGAGTCATCATCTATGCCTATGTTGATACCATGTTTTGGAAACAAATTGAGGTCTCTTATGAGCTTCTCTGCCCGCCCTCTCGGGGAGTTGCTCGTTGAAGAGAAGCATTCTGGTTCGTCAGGAGACATTGCCTCCGACTTTAGTGAAATAATAAAGACAAAAAGGCATAAAGAAAGCAGAATGCAAGAGAAAATAGATGCCATTGCTTTTGAGCTATGAAATTTTAACCTTCTGTATGAAAAGAGGAAATGGCTAATTAGTTCACTGGAAACTTGAGGTGAAGGTTGTGTTCAACACAGTGCAAGCGGAGACAGGAGATTATCTGTTGCTTAATAAAAGATTTACAAGTAGATATTGTGCTTCCTGAATAATGTTTATATACAGAATTCGTGTAACAATCAATCATCTTTACAGGAGACACTTTTTCTAATGCCCTGAACTTTATAGCGTACAAGTTTGAATTAATTACCCATACAAACGAATCTTAAACCTTCTCTTGTGGGAAAGCAAGCGCAAAAAAGGATGTGATTTTTGTATGTAGACATTTTGTTGACCTATCGTTGATTGAAGTTAGCTTTTATGAATGAACTTAGGAAACGGCACTGGAATTAAAATAGTCCATTTGAAGTCCTCTATAAAAATGAATGAAATCATTCATTCCTTCCACCCAATATTGCCGTTTTCTTTTGACGAATCAACAATCATTAGCCCCACGTACACACAGTTTTTGTCTAAAGGCATGCATCTTTTAGGGCATTCTTTGAATGTTTATTGTGAATTAGTAAATGCTAATGGAGGTGTTCTTTCCTAAGTTCTAACTTGATTAAAATAATTATGAGGATGAAAGCCAACCAACCGTGGGATTATATGTTATTTTCATATTCTCTTTATTTAAGGAAATTCTCCTTCACTTTCAAGGAAGCATAAGATTGCAAGCAAGGTTTCTTTGTGGGGTTCGGTTATAAGTTTATTATAAACACAGGAGCGAGAGTGGTGTGCTCGTTGCAACGAATAAACAAATGGGAATTTGTAGAATTCTCTTGCGTGTAAGATGCCATTATCTTAAAAGGATCTTCATTTAATTGAACTCTGATGGCCTGGATCTACTCTACATATGACACGTTTATACATCTGTCTTTGTGCAATGACTTTACTCCAACGTCCTAAGGCATCTTGACTTGGAAGAAGCATAAAACTCTGACCTACATTACAGCTTCAATAACTTTAGTGTAACAGAGTTCTCGACTTCCTTTTAAGATAATGATTTTGGTTACATCTTGGATAATCAGTACATTGTTAGTAATATGACAGGCTCATTTACCACAGAAAATCACAAATTTTGGATAATCAATACATCTTGGATAATCAGTATGCAAATTCACCACAGAAAATCACAAATTTTGGGACTCATTTACTGTTCGCTTTTCATTAAAAAGTTCAAAGATTCCATCACAAAATTGTTAGTAATATGACAGGCTCATCTACAAGATATGATCCGATTGTTGTGCGCGCAGGTGCGAGACGCGAACATGAAGGGATCATTCATTTCACATTTCGACTACTGATTTAACATTAGCTTCTCGACTATTTTCGGAAAGGAGAAAATTAAAAGAAGATATTGCTTGCTTTTCAAATAAGAAAAGAAAGTAATCTCATGGCGCAAGTGAGTTGGTAAGGGGCTCTCCTGATTTAAGTGAGGTTACGGGTTCGAATCGTTCTCATGTAGTTATGTATGCAGCCGTTTATAATTTGGGGTCAGAGCTTTATCTCCCGCAAGGGACTTATCCGGCTCGAACGGGGATTAGTCTAAGTATGAATGACTTAAAGGCATCTTCCCATAATTGAGACCCTCCTAAGACACTTCGTAAAAAAAGAAAAAAGAAAAGAAAGTGAAGAATATGCGTTGGTAGGTAGTGCATGTAGATAAAAGAACTCTATCAGGCGGTAGAAATTGATTAAAGGGAAAAGATATTTGGCTTTATGGTCGATTTCGGGGAGTGTCTTTTAAGGACGTCCTGCTTCAAACGTGATAAACCCGAGGGTGGAATATTTCTATCAATTCTCTTTTGCATCGGCAGATCTAATCTGAAAGACCCAAGAATGTAAAGATGTACTTGCTTTTGTAGTACCCCTTTTACTTTACCATCAACGAAAGGAATGCTCACGTAATTGTGAACATGCAAATACTAAATTAACATTGGACTAATGTTTCTTTAACTAGAATAGCACGACTGCAGAGACATATTTTTAATTACAAATATAGTGATAGGCTATGAATGCTGCCCCTGAGCATTGCTTAGTTTTTCATCAATGTAAAATTAAGATGCCTACCTGTCGAAAATAGATTAGAGAGGAGACAGAGGTTTGGGCTCAACTAGTGTCATAAGGAAATTGTAGATTTAATACCAAAAAATTAAATATAAATTATTTTCTGTTTATAATTAGTAAACATTATCGTATATGAACATCTAGTTTCTCTTAAGAAATGCAATTGGCATAAAATTAAATGGGTTGTTAATAGTTAATTGAAGACCTAATGATAAGTTTTTCCATTTTTAGCACAAAAAATCTCACTTAGAAAGGAAAAGAGAGCAAATAAAAACTTAATTGTTAAGTTCTTTAGGGTTTATCATCTTATAAATATGCCCTCAGCACCCCAGTTTAAACAAAGAAAATATATCTTCACTTAGATTCTTCTTAGGAATATTACAAACCTATCACTTATCTTGTTATAGGTTCCAAAATTTCAACAATGGAAGGGAAAAAGACAAAAGGGAAACAGAAAATTGAAATAAAAAGAATCGAAAGTGAAAGCGATAGAATTATAACCTTCTCAAAGCGAAAATCAGGTATTTATAAAAAAGCAAGCGAGTTGGTCACACTGACTGGTGGTGAAATTGCGTTCGGAGTTTTGTCTCCTACAGGTAAACCTTTTACCTTTGCTCATCCCTCCATTGACGTAGTTGCTAATCGCTTGCTTGGTGGAAATGAAAATCAAGATGAAGCCATGGAAGCGATTCTAGAGGCATACAGGCAGATGCAGGTGAATGAGTTGACCCAAGAACTCAACCAAGCAATGGAACATCTAGATTTGATGAAGCAAAATTTTAAGGAACTTGGAGAAATGGTGAGCCACGGATACACTAAGGGATGGTGGAGTGTTATCACAAACGAGCTGGATTATGAAAAACTGGAGCCAGTTACCGCAGCATTTTGGAAAGTTGATCAAGAGTTGGAGAAAACATTGAAAGAAAGAGCTGATGGAGCGTCATCTTCAAATCCTTCTAACATGTCCCCATGAATCATTTTATTACTTGCATGATTCCTCCATTTTGTCCTCGCAATTCCGATCCTAACAAACGAGATTAGCCTCATTGAGGTTTGTTAGCCATGTTTTCCTTCGATGTAATTTTTCCCCCCTAGAAACTCGTTTCACAGTGAAGTGCTACTCTATTGTTTTAACACAATTTCAGGTACATAGTATTCAATTAAATATCAAATGATGATGTAAAATAATTATCCGCATAAAATTTTGGTAGTAATTTTTAGAAAAGAACATATTTCATTACAAGTTAACATTGTTACTCTTCTTAATAAATTGATAGTATGTCCTTTAACAAAGAAATTACTAATAATAGATTAACATATCCTAAAATATAAATTTATTAAAAGAGCATTCATATTTAAAGATATTATATAGTGAATACAAAAAAATGATATTGCATACAATTAATAATATTTGAATACATCAACTCAATCTAAATCTTTTGGAAGTGTTCGACAATCGTTTTAGGAAAAATATGACTGATAATTCTCGCTCTATATGTATAGGTTTTCTATCTAATAAGATTCATATTTATTGGAAAAACCATGAAGATTAATAAAACGGATGTAAAAAACATGCAAATTTCTTTAACTTACGTTAGAAAAGATAAATAAGAGTTATTGATAAAATTAAAAAGAAATTGAAGAAATCCTAAAGAAAGGAAAAACATAAAATTCTGTTTGGAAGAAGAACGAATCAATGCTACCGTGCATGTGAGTTTAATTCTATGTTACTCTTACTCTTTTGATTTATTCAAGTTGTATTATAGAGCTTTTACTGATAGCCAGAAATATCTTCAACATTTATATTTTGGCTTTGTTTGGCAATCAATGAATTGCATTAATTGTTAGTTAGTTCTATTAGCTGTTAATTAATAGTAGAGTGATATGCTGTTAGTTAATATAACTTAATAAACCAATGGATATATCAGTTGAATGTTTGATAAAATTAACTGTTTAATATTAGTTATTTATGTGTAAAATTACTTACGAAGGTATGAATTAAAAAAAGATTTATAAGGACATGAATTGTTTTTATTTTAATATTTCTTTGAATATTCTCATAAGAATTTAAATAAAACAAACTAAGTCAACATCATCATTTTCTTCAATATCTTCTATGTAGAATTGTCAATGGTCCAAAGTAGAAACTATATAATTAATTTTAAATAATATAGATTTTCAAAATTGAAAAATAAAAATGTGATTAAGATTATGATTTGTTGGACATAAGATTTTTAATAGAATGGAATAATTTATAATGAAATAGAATATATATAGATATAATATATAAAAATTATTATTTGGGAGAGATTGTGGTTTAAGAAGATTGGTTAGGTTCATATTTTGGGTTTATAATTTCACTGGTTCATCGTAGTATGTTACTTTAAACTATTAAGAGGGACAGGAACAACATGATTCGACAATACCTTTGGCAATAATATAGTACCACTTTTAATTCAGAAACCTAACTTGTAATAATATAGTACCACTTGTAAAAATAAGAATTTGAGGGTTAGAAAATTAATTTCTTATTGAATTGAAATTTTTTTATAATTTTACATCTGAAAATTGCTTTAGATGGAATATAAGATGAGACAACATAGATTCGTTAAACTGTATATCATCTAATGACAAACTGAAAAGGCAGAACCGATTGGTGTTTAGTAGTTGACTAGGGTTAGATTGCCCAGCATCCAGGTCTTTAGCATCTCCAATGCAGCTTTTGGTTGATCCATTGGCACCATGTGACCAGCACTGTGAACCTAGTTTTGTTATAGACGATCATACACTTGACAGAGTGAGCTATCAGCTTATCAAAATTGCAGGAGAAAAATTTCCAGAGTACTGAGATATATAGCCTAACCTTGAGGAAGGAGAGAGGTCCATGGCTTTTCAGCTCTCCTGCCTCAGAGCCTTCAACAGTAAATGGAACTGAAGGGGCAGCTACAAATTGTTTTTGGCCAGACCATTTTATGGCATTTACCCACCAAGAATTTCCTGTGTCAAGTACATACGAATGTTGTGATTGCATAAACTACTTTGCAATTGGGTCCTTTCTGAGTATACCACAATATGAGGAGGCTTACCGAGCCAGTTGCATATCAGGTCCTCCTCTCCAACATATACAAGCACTCTAATTCCATTCTCAAGAAGAGCAGGAATTCCTTTTTCAAGATTCTTCATCCAATCTGTCTGCAAGGCCTGATACACCTCAGTGCTGCATGAAATCCAATCTATGTCTCCCACTCCAAGAGCCTTCTTAACTGTATCTTGGTTCAGGAAATTATCCACTTGCGAGAAGTCATAGCACATCTGGCCCTGGCATGTCTTTCTGATATCATAGTACTGCAGATTTAAAACAGCGGAGAAATCTCCTTAAATGATTGAACTACATCAAAAATTATTATTAATATAATTGTTGGTTTGCTTTCTTCTTTACATTTATATTTCCAGCGATTTCTAGGATGGATTCGAATATATTATTGCAAGAGGAATAAGCAGACAAGCAGTCGTTTTCGTCGCCTGTAGAATCTGAGAAACAAAGCATTCAAGCAGAAGATCACTATATACGTTGCAGCAATTTAATAAAGTCAAGTGTGATTGCCTGTTGAGGAAATGCTATCTTCAAGTACAACTTACTTACGGGAACATTCTACTCAAAAGATTGACAGTTTGACACTGATTTATAAAAACAGATACAGAAATTACCACACGAGTTTGCTTGTTGCACACAATCTGGAACCAAAGCCTTGATGTCGTCATAATCAGATTGTTGAATCAATTTGTTAGCCAAAGCAAATTCCGGGTATGCTGTATATTGGATGGTTGGATTCGTAAGGCCATTACCAATGGCAAGTCCCTGAGAAACATCCCGTTCCCATAAGGTTAAAAGGTTGACATCAGCAGTCCTTGATTTGCAATTTGTACAAGAACTAACCTTGAGGTTTATGGGGATTCCTTCATTGTTATTGTTCCCTTGGTGGACCCGAGAGGCAAAAGCAGGGATGTAGTGGCCGGCATAAGATTCTCCGGTTATATAGAAATCGTTTTTGGCGAACTCAGGATGTGCTTTGAAGAAGGCCTATCGTTATACAATAGTGTCACGCTCTTGTTATAAATTCTAAACTAGCAATTGACGATGAAGTGAAGTGACCTGCAAGAAGTTGTACAAGTCATTGCTAACACCGGCTTCATCGGTTCGAATATCGCTGTCGCTTGTAGAATAACTGAAGCCAGTTCCAGTAGGCTGGTCGACGTATATCAGATTTGATGCCTGCGAATTGAAGGGCGACAAGTTTCCATTTAGTTAAACTGAAAAATTCCGTGACGTTGAACCTGAGAAGAAAACAGGGTTCAACAATCGAAGGAAGAAAATCGCATAATGATTAGGAATACATACCTTGTCCCAACCAAAGTCATTCCATTTTAGAGCTAGGCTGCTTGTAATCTGGAAAGGACCATTTTCGTAGAACAGTGCCAGTTCACTTCTACACCCAGGCCCTCCAGTCAACCATATCACAACAGGATCATTCTTACTGTTTCGGGATTCGAAGAAAAAGTAGAACATTCTGCAGATAAGTTGAACAACCAGTTAGCAGCATATAGAATATAAAAACTTAAATTCGTAATCAATAGAAACCAGACAATAGCCTTGAGCAGGAATGGACAGGCTTTTTCTTACAGGATGTGGGAGCCTAGTTACCTTGCTCCTACAGTGTTGGGAAGGCGATAGTAACCGGCATGGTGACCCAAGTCTTGGACAGAAGGCCCAGGGTCACCAAGAATATGAAGTTTCAATTGTTTCTCAACAATTCCTGAAGCATTTGGCAAAGAGTCTTCATTATAAGCGACCAGGTTGACCTCATGTTTTGGGAACAAATTCAGTGCTCTTATGAGCTTTTCTGCTTGCCCTTTGGCCGAATAGACAGTCGAATTCCGACGACTCAGCTTAGGAGGATGTCTTGCATGCAACAGTACTGGTGAAGTATATAAGAATAGAAATAGGACAAACGTAGACTGCAGCCAGCGAGAGAAAGGCGACTCCATCCTTTTCCTTTTGAGCTTTGTTGTGTGTTGAATTGCTGCTCGGGTTGAGTGTGCATTATTTATATGGTTGTATCATGAAAACGACAATGCTTACCACTTGGGATTGTTTTGAAGAGAATGGACCTCAATTTTGTGCTATCCCTGTAGGCAGACGGCGTACGAGAATCACAACCTTGTATTTATATTTGTTAGCTTATGCTTCTCTGTGCTTCTGTATGCCTTATTAGTTAACGCGCAAATCTAATACAAAACAAATTTAGTAATTTAGGATGCCAACTTTTAATGTACAATATTCCACAAATAAGAACATCCTCTGATCCACGTTAGCTCTACATATTTCTGAGATATCCCCTTTGGAGACAACTGATTTGGATGGTTATAGCAAAGGCCAGCTGGTAAATATTCCACACATCGCTGAAGGTTTTTGGTACAATTGTTAAATATTCAGCACATCCCACGTCCCTTTCACATGGATTATTTGCATGATTTTATCCTTCTCGATCGATATATTTAGTTCACCATTTCTATTAGATTTTTGATTGTTAAATCATATGATATTCTCACTCAACAAACAATGTAAAGGTTTTTGTTCTTGTAAAACGATGGAATGTTGAATTACGATATTTAGCTCATTGTATTTGATGATTTGTTGTCTCAAATATAATATTTCCATTCAATAATTTTTTTAAAAATTACTCATTACTAAAGCTTTGCAAATATAACTTTGTGAGTTATGATACCTACTTTTAGAAATTACAATGGACTAAAATAAATATAATTACCGTAAAATATTGTAATACATTATTTTTCTTTTTATAAATATGAATCCATTTAAATTATTTTTAATTTTTAATTATATAATCCAATTTTCTTTCTGAAATTTGATATACATACAATCATTTTCGTTTTCATGATTAAGGTTTCTTACTTTCATATGATTATTTTTAATATTAATCTTATCACAGAAAATCTCTGAATTTTTATTAATAACGTAAATATTAAGTGATTTTTTGATAATCGAAAAAAATTGCTTAGATTTTGATTTGTTTTATCAATTCTTTTGAAATTTTCTTT
>JAOSBK010000205.1:7242633-7263456 GCA_027568895.1 Erythroxylum shatona | reverse complement strand
TTGTAATGTGGCTTGAAAGGCCATTATAGCTTTGTAAAACCCTTTTGTTTTGAGGATATTGAAATGTGAATGATGAATATTATTTGTAATGTATTAAAGATAATGGTATAGTAAAGATACGCTCAAATCTTATGATATTTGCAAGAGGTTGGGTTCTAGCAATGGGTCCCAATAGGAAGAGTTTGGTGGATTTTCATAATAAAGTAATTGGCCCTTACGTTATCAGTAGTGATTTTAACCTTACTCTATATAGAAATAAAGTTGAAGGAAATGCTCTCTTCAGGAATTATACATCAGATTTTAAGTAATGTGTGGAGACCATAGGCCTCATTAATCTCAAATATCAGGGTCACACATTTGTTTAGTGTAATAAGAGAGTGAAGGATTGGTTTTTAAGGAAAAAGTTGGATAGGATGCTTGTAAATCAGAGTTGGTTGCAGAAATTTCCTATGAGTTCTACCTCATTCCTAGATCCTATTTTCTCAGACCACTATCCTGCCAGGATAGAGGGTATGTTTCGTAAACTGAGCAATAAATTTTCATTTGCATTTAACAATTTTTTGGTAGATATGGAAGGCTTTCAAGAGGTTGGGCAAACAGGAATGAGAAAGGTTATGTATGGTACTAAATAGTACATATGTGTTCAGAGGCTTAAAGCAATCAAAGATGAATTGAAAAAATTGAATGCTACAAAGGGATGCTTCACTGCTGAAACTATTGGAAGAACTAAGAATGATCTCACTATAACTCAAGGGCAACTTTCAAATAAACCGAGAGACCCTCAACTATTGTCACCAGAGAAGGAGAAACTTAACCATTATCCTTCAGTTGTTCATAATCATTAAAGTTTGATAAAGTAAAGAGTAAGGGTTAAATAGTTACAGGAATGTGATAAATGCTCTAAGTTCTTATGCAATTCACTAGTGGGGAGAAGGAATAGCAATAGAATATCTGTCATCTAAGTTGTAGATGGTAGAAAACTCAACCAACAAGAACTAATTTGTGAAGAGGCAAGGGAATATTTTAATAGATTTTATGTGCAATCTAATTTGACTTCAATCACTATTCAATTGCTAAACCCATTCATTTTGAAGAAGTTATTCAAAAAGAGGCTTATAATTTAGCCAATCCTATACAAGATACAGAGATTGAAGGAGTTATCTCCAAAATGAATCCTAATCAGTCCCCAAGTCTTGATGGTCTAAATGGGTTTTTCTTTCGGGAAGCTTGGGGTGAGA
The DNA here is from genome assembly GCA_027568895.1 of Erythroxylum shatona. NCBI lineage: Eukaryota > Viridiplantae > Streptophyta > Magnoliopsida > Malpighiales > Erythroxylaceae > Erythroxylum > Erythroxylum shatona. The sequence continues at coordinate 7,262,218 of JAOSBK010000205.1, read as the reverse complement.
TTGGAATGATGGTGAAGCAAGTTGTGAGGAAAATTTTCTCTAATGAAATAATGTTAAAGGAGATTAATAAAACATTCCTCTACCTAATTCCTAAGATAAGTAACCCGAATTCTTTTGATAAGTTCAGGCCTATTGCTTGTTCAAATTTTCTATATAAGGTGATCTCTAAAATTATAACAAACATACTCAAGGTTGTTTTGGGGACATTGGTTTGTAATAACCAAAATGCATTCATGAAAGGAAGGTTGATAAGGGATAATATTTTCCATTGTTCAAGAGCTCATGAAAAGGTACCAAAAGGAGACGGGCTCCGCAAAACTATGCTTTTAAGATTGATCTTAAAAAGGCCTATGATTGTGTGAAATGGGGATTTATTCTTAAGTCAATTGAGGCTATGGGATTCCCTTCGATATTCATAAAATAGGTAGAGGCATGCATAACTACCTCTTCCTATTCAGTGATGGTGAATGGTATACCAATTATATTATTAAAGGAGTAAGAGGACTTCGATAAGGTGATCCAATGTCTCCCTACTTGTCCATCCTTTGTATAGAGGTGCTAACCCTGTTATTGAAGCATAATGTGGATAAGGAAAAGGGTTTCAAGTTCCACAGCAGATGTAAGAAGGTTTCTCTAATCAATATCTATTCAAGTTCCATAGCAGATGTAAAAAGGTTTCTCTAATCAATCTCTATTTTTTGGATGATTTATTTATGTTATCTAAGGCATATCCATTCTCAATTCAGATATTGATGTCCTATTTCAAACAATTTGGAGAAATGTCAAGTTTACAAATCAATTTTAAAAAAAGTCACTTTATGGTGGCCAATAGTGCAAATGGTTTGGAAACTGAGATAGCGATAATATCCTTTATGAAAAGGAAACAACATCCTTTGTGGTATTTAGAGCTATCAATCACTACAAAAAAAATTGTTTTCTGAATGTTTCCCTATGTTGGAAAGAATACAACAGAGATTAAATCATTAGACAAATAGGTTCTTATCATTTGGGGGGAGACTTCAGCTCATAAAATTAGTATTGAATTCCTTGCAAGTATACTTATCATCTAACATGTTTTTGGATAAGGGAGTAGTAAAGACAATTGAAAGTTTGTTTAGGGGGTTCTTATAGGGGAAGTAAAACTCTAGAGGGAGTATAATAAAAGTAAGATAGAATGAGGTTTGTAAGGAAAAAAGGTAGGGGGTAGGAATTATCTCTATAGTCACCACAAATAAGATATTAATGTTGAAGAAAATTTGGCATATGTTGTGCAATTAAAATTTGTTATGGACACTTTTATATACTAAGAGGAAAGTCATTATGGTCCATGTCCCCTAAAGTTTCTCAATCCTTTTTCATTAACAAGTTAATGAGTCTTAAGGATATTATAGAGCTGGAGATTAAATGTAGAGTTGGTAATAGGCAAAAGGCTCACTTTTAGTTTGATAATTGGACAGGTCATGGCTTATTGATTCGGATCCTTAGTGTAGTCCAATGGTGGAGTCATATTCCATTTAATACTAATGTGTGTGCAGTTATATCTAATAATAGATGGATTGATGTTCCAAGCCAGGTGATTAACCTCATCCCTTCTTATACTCCTAATTACAGGACTCAGGATAAATTCTCTTAGTTAAACTAACCCCCTAATTCCTTTTCTAATAAGATATGTAGGGAGTGGCTAGCTCAGGGACAATCCCCTATTGATCGGTACCCTATCGTATGACATAAGTCCCTAAAACCCAAGTCCTCCTACTTATTATAGTTGGAAATTTTGAAAAAAAAAGAGGCCACCATAGACAAATTACATTTTTTAAATTTAGACAACACATGTGTCCTCTGCAGGAATGGTTATGAAACTAGAGATCATCTCTTTTTCCAATGCCCTATTGCTATGAACATTTGGAGAAAAATTAAAGAAGAGTTTTATTGGAGATTGGATGAGTTTCTACTTATTGTCATAGTGGACAACTTGAGAGTTTTGAAGAATGTCCTTAAAGGGGATATAGCAATACTCATCATCTCATTGGCTTCTACCCTAAAGGAGATATGGAAAGAGAGGAATTTATGAATTTTCACTCATAGACTGCGTTTAGATATAGAGGTATTGAACTCTCTAATCATGAGGATTACAAAGCTGCTCTTTCTTTCGAAAGAACTACCTATATGTAGTGAACATGTAGTTAGATCTTAGAATCTGGGTTTGCCCTAACTCATTCATATGTAATACGAAGAAAAAATAAAGGGAATGTGTTTAAACTGTTACTAATGTCTGTAAAAGGATTTAATCTCAAGAATCTTTAAATATCTTTGTTAGATGCCTGGATTTTTTCAAATCTATCAACTATGTTGTGTAGGCTGAGGAAGAGAGATATAAGAGGTTAATATCGAGTGAATAACTCAACAAATTCTAGTTTATGCTAAACTCAAATTGTGAAGATGAAGACATTTACATCTTGGTAGGGACTCCTATCATTTTTATCAGTCACAGAGAGGAAGGATATTGCGATCCTTAAGCCCTAAATAAAGTGATATAACATCAGTAAGAACAGATAATGATTGAGTGGTGCAGGTTTCTACATCTTACCATGAGCGACCAATGTGAAGAGGAAGAAACCATCTGGAGCCCTAATTTGGAAGTTTCCTGAGTCTCCTTTTTAGTGGAAATTTTGTTTACCTGATATGGGAATTTATGGTAGCCAACATTTATTACATCAACCATCGCACGCTATCATTTCCTTCCTTTTATTGTTTTGTTTTGTGTTTACGATGTCATTTTGGAGTTTATTGTAGATGAATAAGTTTCTCTGTATATAGGAGTGGTTGAGTGTGTTAATAAGTTTCACGTAGGAAGCAAACCTTTTATACCCCCATAACCAACCTTTTTAAGTAAGAGATCATAATCATATGCTGTAACTTTGGTCTTATGACAAGTTTTAGGTAAAAATAGTTATTTAAAATTTCTAAAATATGATTCTTAAGATAAATTGGTAATGAATATAGAGTGAACAAATTCAAGAGTCTTTATATAACCACAAAAATTTTATAGTATTATGTAAATTATTTATATTTGTATTTATAGTTGTGAAAAAACTCATACATTATGTTGTTCAGGTAAAGAGGACTAATAATAGGATTATGTTCTTAAAGATTGTGGTAAAAAATGGTTTTTCAATATGATAAATGAGATTGGACGAACATTTTAAGCGCTAATTTTAGGAAGAGCTAAATGTGGTGATTTAGGAAATCCCCCCTAATTAAAGAGTTATTTTTGGAGGAGAATTTAATAATCATATAAATGTAACCTCGGATAGATATGCATGGACCCATAGAGGTTTCGGGTACGATGATAGGAATAATAATGAGACTGGTTTGTTGGATTTTGAGATAGCATTTGAGTTCGTAATCGCCAACTCTTTTTTTAAGAAAAGTAAAGAGCATTTGGTGACTTTAAGAGCATAATCACGAAAAATGCAATTTGAATACTTCCTTGTAAGGTGGAGTGATCAACCTAGTTGCAAGGATTACAAGGTGGCTAACGCTTGCTTGTCAACTCAACATAGATTGTTAGTTATAGATCTAATAATTAATGGTTGGAGGAAGAAGAGAAGTCCTAGGAGGTGTACTAGAGTCAGATGATGGAACCCGAAAGGGAATACTATGGAATAACTTAGGGATAAAGTAGTATACGGATAAGAATGTAAATTAGAAAGAGATGCTAACAAGATATGGGAGAGAGTAGCAACCCTTATAAGGAAAGTAACTAAAGAGATATTAGGTGTTTATCAATGCCTAGGTGTAATAAGATGGAGTCTTAATGGTGGAAGAAAGATGTGCAAGAAAATGTTAAGATAAAAAAGGTTGCCTATAAAGCTCTATTAGATAGCATTAGAGAGGTAGAGAGGGTAGTCATAGAGAAAGTTAAAAAATGGCAAGGAAAGAGGTAAAAAAGATAATCTAAGAAGTTAAAAGAAGAGCTTAAGAGAAATTATACCAATGATTGGAAACTAAAGATGGAGAAAAGCATAGTTTTAAGTTGGTGAGATCTAGGGAACAAAAAGTGAGAAAATTAAATCAAGTATGTTGTATAAAAGATGAAACATTGCGAGTGCTTACGGCTAAAAATGACATCAAGAGAAGATGATAAAGATGCTTTTATAGCCTTTTTAATGAAGGTGTAGAGGATAACATCTGTTTATATGATCTTAACACATCTGAGAGATATCGTAACTTCACTTATTGTTGACAAATCGCAAGGAAGGAAGTTAAAAAATCTTTAAGGGAGATAAAGAGTGGAAGGATAATAAGGCCTAATAAGATACCCATAGAGGCATGGAAGAGCCTAGGCAAAGAGGGTCTTTGGTGGGTGTCAAACCAACAAAAATAAATCAACGTAATTCACTAAATCCGAGTATAGAGTGAGTAGGGATCATCTCTATAGGGAATGGTGGATTTATCTCTTTTACAAAAATAAACAGTAAAAACGGGGGTTTAAACTGATGAAAATACGTTAACAATAATTCAATTAAAATTATAAATAAATTTAAGAAACTCAACAAGGGAGAAAGCTTCTAGTCAAAGGATGTATTTCCACTTTAATTTCGTTACTTGATCATCGACGCAAAAATCAACTCATATATTCATAAATAAATTGGTTATAGTTATTCGCAAACGTTTTAAATAGCCAATATCTCTTTATTTTTTTGCTAATTAAGGGACGCCCATTAATTACTTCTCTAATCGAAAGACAAAGCCCAGAAATTGCCTAATAAGATTTAATGTTTTGACAATATTAAGATATAGAGGGGCCCAGTTCTAACCAACAAACACACAACTGGGTTCATTTAGATTAGATTATTCATTCCCATGACACAGATTAAACCACTCACGAGGCGATAAAATTATGTCAATTGCTACTTAATTAATCCAAGCATACAATTACATATATATAGTTCTAATTAGCTGTCAACTATTCCAATATTATCAAATATAGGCCTTATATTTAATAAATCCTAAAATAATCATAAAACTAAATACTGAGAATAAATAAATACTCATGAATATATAATATAGATATAAACAATTAGATCTCACAATTCCATGGAATCAATGCTTCAATACTCCTTTAACTAGAAATAATAATTTAGTTACAAGTCATTGAGAAGTAAGAATAATGAATATCATTCAAAAGAAAAAAAATCATTCTTACCAAAGAAGTTGGGAGAAGAAACCAATGTAGGGGAGCCAAAAAAATTCTAAATTGAAGACTCACCACGTATGGTTCTCTCCTATCAAAGTAAAGGATGAAAAGCAATAGACATCTCCTAAAACAACAGCTCTTCCAGAAACTCCAACCACCTGCTTCTTTCTCCAAAAACCTAAGTATTGCCCAAAACAAAAGACATCCCTCTTATAAATGTGATCCGCTACGTACCATCTCCCTTCAGTTGCTTACACATATATATATTTTTCCTAAAAAAGACACGATTTCTCTTTTTAAAATAATACCCTCTTATGTTAAAACATCTCCCAAAACCTAAAATGTCCAAAGTCCATTGCATTTTGGACTGGTCTTTTCCTCTACTATGTCATTTCACCTACTCTTTTTATGTTGTTTTTCTTGATCCACATTTTATGTTTTTATTTCCTTTACCTTCTGCTTTGTCATTTTTCTCCTCTTCTTCGTGGTGGGCTATTCTGTTGTCGTTTTATATCTTTTTCTCTTTACTGACGGCTAACGCATTTTTAACTCCCAGTTGTTGTGTGTTTTGTTTGGTTGTTGGTGTCGTTTTGACTGTCCACTGGTTGATGTTGTTGTCTTCTGCTCCCAGCTACTACTATTTTTTGTTTTTGCTTATGCGTTGTAGATTTTTATGGACTACTGTTGCTGCGTTTTTGTTCCTCCCAACAACCTTTTTGTGTTTTATCTCCTTTGTACTGCCTCTTTTTTAGTTTTCTTCTTGCATTATACGTTACAAGATTTTAGCTAATCACTCATGGTTGCCATGTCATTGTGGCTTCTTAAATTCCTTGTGCAATTTTTCTCCAATTTAGCCAATTTTACCTTCTTTTCTCCAAAAATAGCTTCTAACATCCAAATATAATATAAAATCAACAATTTAGCACAATATCTACAATAAATCACTACACAGATAACCCAAATTAATGCATCAAATAATAACCTATCAGTCTTACTTGGCTATTGAAGCTTTTTAATATGATCCTTTAAGTCCACCAAAATGTTGGATAAGTAGAGACTTAGTATGATAATTCCTTTATACATGATCAAAGAAGACATCCAAAGTTGTAACAAATAGAGAGATATCAAACTACTGGTCACACCAAGAAGTTATAAGAGAAGGTGATTAAGAAGAGAGTACGAAATGATGCACCTATCTTGGAAAACTAGTTTGGTTTCATGTTAGGAAGGTCCACAAAAAAAAAGTTTACATCTCTTTAAAACATTAATGGGATACTACAAGAAAAGACAACATAACTTACATATAATTTTTATTGACTTAGATAATGCTTATGATAGGATACCTAGGGAAGTCATATGGAGGTGTTTAGAAGTTATGAGAGTTCCTATGACTTATATTTGAGTTATTAAAGACTAAGGTAAAGACGATGGGAGGAGATACAAACCATTTTTCTATCGATATTAGGCTATAATAAGGATCCTCATTAATCCCCTTTTAATTTACTGTAATAATGGATGTGCTCAACAAGAATATCCAAGGGGACGTGTCTTGGTATATGTTGTTTGCTGAAGACATTGTTTTAATAGATGAGACAAAAGAGAATGTCAATATTGGAGGGATATGTTAGAGTCAAAAGGTTTAATTAAGTATGACTAAGACTGAGTACTAAAATGCAACTTTTTGGGTTATAGAGTGGCTTCCAATGGGGAGGTAAAGATTGATTTAGAAGTTATATTAAAGAAAGAGTGTTTTAAGATTTATCATCCAAAGTAATAGAGAGATCGATAAGGATATTGTTCACCATATCAGACCAGGATGACTTAAATGGATAAGTGTATCGAGAGTTTTATATGACAAGAAATACCACTCAGGTTCAAAGGTAAATTCTATCATATAGTGATTACATTGGCCATGTTTTATAAGATAGAATGTTGGCCCATCGAATAGGTGCATAGTTATAACTTAATAGTGGCGAAGATGAGGATGCTCCATTGGATATGCAACCTTCCTAGAAGAGCTAAAGTCAAGAATATATGGTAAGAGACAGATTAAAGGTAGCTAATACTGATGAAAAATTAAGAGAGAAAAGACTTAGGTAGTTTAGACATATTAAGAGTAGACATCCTGATACTCTTGTAAAAAAATGCTAGAGGATTGCACTCAGAGATTGTAAGAGAAAAAAAAGGAAGGCGTAATAAGAATTGGAGGAGGTGATTAAGAATGATATGACCCTCAATGGAAAACTTTTGCGTATTACGATTTGGGTAAAGGATTTCATATAAAGAGGTCCTTATTATTTTAATAAGTCTTTTAAACATTTTCCTTCTAATCTTATGTCTTTTATTTAGCCTAATCTTTTAATGTGTAGTTCTTCCTCTTTAGGTATTTATTTTATGCATTTCTTTACTTAGCCTAAATATTATTTATTTATTTACTTCTCTTTTTTCTTGTTTGTGAATTTTTTACTTATTTTATCCTATTTATTATTTACCTTGTTTTGTTTTTATTGCATGATTTATTTTTATATTTATTTGTACATAGTTTTTTATGTATCTTTTTATTATTATTATTTATTTGTTGTTGTTGTTATTATTGTTACTATTGTCTTTTTTTTAATATGGGTCTATTGAAAATAGTCTCTCTACTAGTTAAGGGTAAGCTTATATACTTCTAGTTCTCCCCAAACCCTACATTCAACGAAACTTCTACTGAGTTGTTGTTATTATACAATGAAGACTATTATAAATATCATAGTCTATCTGTAATAATCGAAATGAAATAGAAGAAAATTTCTTTTTATTTTTCATTCTCTATTCTCTCTTTTTTTAAATAAAGTGATATTAGAGCCTTGTTTCTAAAAATGTAAAGAAGAGTCTTACGAGGAAAGTAAGAAATGACAAGTAATTGACTCACTTCCTTCTAATTTCCTTTATCACAAAGGAGAATTATAAGAAATAGTGTCTATTTATATAGGGATGTCAATGGGTCGAGCCAGGCCACGCTAGGATGACTTATGGGTCGGTCCGATCCATTCTTACTTTCTTTATGAAAAATTTACAAAATGACGTTGTTTTTCTTGTTCCGATCAAGCTGTACTGTATTAGCTCATCGCTCAGTCAACTTGGGTTAGGCTAAAATTTCCATGCCTATATTTATGGAACCTTTGCTTGACTCTCAAAATATGAGGGAGGTTAAAGAGAAAGTCTATAAGAAGCATCAAAATTAAGAAAGCTTATCTCAAAATGATGAAAACTTTTTCTACGATAAGAAAGAAGGATTAACAAACTCTCACTTATATCCATCAATGTTTGGATGATTCAATGTTTGAAAAGGTAGTTGATGTTACTAGTTCTAATAAAACATAGAATATTTTATATAATTCTTTTCAAGGTGTTGATAAAGTAAAAAAGGTGAGAGACTTCAAACACTAAGAAGTGATTTTGAAGTTAAGTGATTTTGAAGTTTTGAAGATGAAGGAATTTGACTTTGTACAAGAGTGAAGGCAATTGTAAATCAATTAATGAGATATAGAGACAAGTTAGAAGATATTTGTATAAGGAAGAAAATTATTCATTATTTAACTCCCAATTTTAATTTTTTGGTGTGCGTCATTGAAAATTCAAAAGGTCTAAACTTAATGAACATAGAAGAATTAAAGGATTCTTTACAAGTTTATAAAGAAAAGATCAAGAGAAGACAACAAAGGTCATTGGAGCAAGTTCTCAAAGTTAAAACTACTTTAAAGAATGATATAGGAGAAAAAATTTAATTAAGAGGACATGAATAAGGAAGAGAAAATTGTCATAACCTATATGGAAGAGGAAGAGGGAATGGATATAACACAAATAATAAATATGGAAGCTAACAATCACAAAGGTAACATGGAAGAATAAAAGGATGAGGATGAGGTTGCTATCCAAATATAATGAAAGGAGGTATGACAAGTCTAAAATTGAGTGTTTTAATTCTTATAAAATTGGCCATTATTCTTGAGAATGTCATAATGCCACCAATAATATTAAAGAAAAGGCTGATCTTATTGATGAAAACTAAGAATTTAAAGAGTCAACATTGCTGTTAACAAGCAAGGAAGAAGTAAACGATGTAGAAATTATATAACATTTGGATAATAGTGCAAAGTAATCACATATATGGATAAAAATACAATTTTATAAAGCTTGATGGGAAGACGAGAAGCAATATTTTCTTTGAAAACTTTTCAAAAATACAAAATAAGGTAAAAATATAATTCTCATCTCTTCGATAGATGGTAGTTAAAAGTTAGCCATTGATGTTTATTATGCTTCTAAGTTAAAAAGAAATATTTTAAGTTTAGGTAAATTCATTACAAAAGAATATGAAATTCTCATACAAAATAAAATTATTTGATTTCAAGATCAAAATTTTATTTTGATTGCTAAGATAGTTATGTCAAATAATAGAAATTGAACATCAAAATAGTTGAAGCAAAATGTTTGAAAGATAATTTATAAGATGAAGCATAGTAGTGACATATGAAACTTAGTTACTTAAATTTTAAAGCTCTCAAGGACGTGAAAGAAAAGTTGGCAAAAGTGATGCGCTCAATCAACCATTTTAATCAATTATATGAAGCACATTTTATTGGAAAATATGTTAGGAAGAGTTTTTCTAAAGAAGCAACATCAAGAGCAATTATTCCTCTTAAACTTGTGCAAGTTAATGTATCTGGACTAATTAATCCACCTTTATTTGATAAAAAATATTTATTTCTTTTTATTGATGATTTTAATAGAAAAACTTTAAGTATATTTTTTAAAAAAATCAAAATATTCTTTTAATTTTAAGAATTTTATGATACTTATAGAAAAGGAGAAAGGCTATAAAATTAAAATTTTGAGATTTGATCAAAGAGACTAATTTAGTGTAAAGAATTCAATAATTTTCGTGTAACTCATCGCATCCGTCGTCTTTTAACTGTTCCTAGATCACCACAACAAAATAAAGTAGTCAAGAGAAAGAATAGAACCATCTTTAATATGGCAAGATACATTATAAAGGCCAAAAATGTGCCTAAAACGTTTTAGACTTAAGATATCTCATATACAATGTATTTTTAACTGCTCTCCAACATCAAATCTTAAAGATTAAAAAGTATGGAGTGAAATAAGCTTAGTGTCTATAATTTGCAAAGTTTTTGGAAGCACTGCATATTCTCAAATACGACACTAAGAAAAATTCAAGCTTGATGATCAAAGTGTCAGGTATATCTTTATTGGATATGATTCACATTTCAAAGGCTACAAATTATATAATCCAAATAATAGTAAAATGGTGATAAGATGACATGTTGAATTTGATAAGAAAGCTAAGTAGAGTTAGGAGGCTCATAAGGACAAAAATTATAATTTTCCTTCATATTTTGGAGAAGAAGAAGAACAAGAGACCATGATGCCTATACAAGAAATAACTCTACCTCCTTCACCACTTATATTTCCTTATGAAGAAAGTTTAAAAGAAAAGGTCAAGGAAAATAAAAGATATAGGAGATATTTATGTAAGATTTAATGAAGTTATTCTTAATAATGTTGAATTTTATTGTCTTTTTATAGATAATAAACCATTAAGTTTTGAAGAAGTAATGCAAAATAAATGGTGGAGATTAGCCATAGATGAGGAAATTAAGGCAATCAAAAAGAACAATAGTTGGGAATTATCAAATCTTCTTGAGGGTCATGAAGCCATTGAAGTCAAATATGGTATACAAGGTGAAGAAGAATACTACTAATACAAAGGTAGAAAAAATACAAAGCAAGGCTTGTTGTTGAATGATGCATGCAAAAACATGGACTTAATTATGATGATATTTCTACACTTGTTTTTTAAATAGAGAATATTCATTTACTCATTTCTTTAGCAACTTAAATGAAATGAAAATTTTATAAACTAGATATAAAGTCGACCTTCCTTAATGACTATCTTGAAGAAGAAGCATAAGTTGAACAACTATTAGAATATGTGTTCAAAAGACATGAAGGAAAAACTTTGAGTTTGAAGAAAGTGGCTGATAAATAAATCACCCATTGGTCTTCGAACAACCATTAGAATATGTGGTCAAAAGGCATGAAGGAAAAACTTTGAGTTTGAAGAAAGTTTTGTACGGATTAAAGCAAACACCAAAGGCTTGGAATAGCCACATTGAAAAATATTTTTATAAGGATAGATTTATTTTTTATCTTAGTGGATATGTTTTTTTACATCAAAATTCATAATAATAGAGATATTTTGCTTTTTTATCTTTAGATGGATGATATTATTTTTATTGGTAATAATTAACGCTTGCTTGAAGCATTTAAGAAGTTGATATCACTTGAGTTTGAATTAATCATCATATTACTTATCTCATATTACATAGGCTTAGAGGTAGGAAGGAATATTTATTTCTCTAGAAGGTTATACAAAAGAGGTCCTGAAAAAGTTCAAAATGATTTATTATAATTTCATACATACACCTACATAAGTTGTTAAAGTTATCAAAAGGATAAAGATTGAGATAATGAAATTATTTTTAAAATTCTTGTAGGAATTTTGAGATATTTAACATGTACAAGGCTCAATATTCTTTATTCGATAAGATTAGTAAGTCAGTTTATAAACTCCTACCTCCAGCTATATAAAAATTCATAAGAGGATTCTTAACTACCTAAAAGTTACATAATTGACTTCGGATTTTTTTTATTCCTCTTCTAGTAATTTCAAACTTATGACATTTTCTAATAGTGATTTGCGGGAGATATTGATGACAGAAAGAGTATAGCTAATTTTGTATTTTTATAAGTAATTGTGTTATCTTATGTAATTCAAAGAAGCAACCTATTGTTATACGTTCAACTTGTGAATTTGAATATGTGGCAGCAACTTCATGTGGTTGTCATACTATTTGTTTTAGAAAATTGTTGAAGGAACTTCACTTGCCATAAAAAAAAGCTACAAGGATTTTCATTGATAACAAGTCTGCATAACACTTGCCAAGAATATATTATTTTATGACCAAAGCAAGCATATAAACACAAGATATCATTTCATTAGAGAATGTATCATCAACAAAGAAGTAGGATTCAAGTTTATGAAAACTCAAGATCAAGTTGCGGATATTTTCATAAATACATCAAAGTTTGAAGATTTTCAAGAACTAAGAGCAAAATTTGGTATAATTAAGAAATTTTCAAGTTAAGGAAGGATGTTAAAAATATTAATATAAAAATAAATAGTGTAAATTAATTCAAGAGTTTTCTTATAACTATAAAAGTCTCCTATTATTAAGTGAGTAACTTATATTTGTATTTTGTGATCTTAAATATTTTAAGATGAAAACCTTTATAAATATGCTAAAAGTTCATTTTGAACTGTAACATTTACAACAGAATATATAATAGACCCTAACGTTTCAAAGCATTCAAATTAAACCCTAATATTTTTAAAACATTCAAAGCCGACCCTAATTAGATGGAAAATTTAACGAGATTAACTGCTCATCAGTTAAATGTCAAGTCAATATTGATGTGAAAATTTTATTTTTTAAACAAAAAATGAGCCCTTCTATCACATGGCAAGTAGAACCCACTGTCTGAAATGTATAATAGTAGGTCCCACTATAACATAGCAAGTGGGACCAACCATATGAAATACATAATAGTGGCTCCATTATCATTTGATAGTAGGACCTACTTTATAATTAATTTGAAAAAAGCTAATTATGTGGTAGTAGGACTCACTTTCTATTTAAAATATAAAAATAATGTCATATGAGCATTGAGATCACATTTAACTGACAGAGAGTTAATTTTGTCAAATTTTTTGTCCATTTAAGGTTTGTTATGAATATTTTTGAAAACATTAGAGTTCAATTTGAACACTTCAGAACTTTAACGTTCAAGTTATATTATATTGTAAACATTGAGGTTCAAAATTTTTATCTTTATAATACTATAATTCATTTTATAATAGTCAAAAAAATTAAAAATTTTCTTTTTATTTTACATTCTTCATTTTCTCATTTCTTAATAGTAAATTAATGTCCTCAGACTATTTATTAATCATACAGGCTGAATGAAAGCTTACAAGTATAGCCTAAAATTGGAAAGTGAAGTCCTTGTTACCTGTAGTTCCTCATCATCATTGGCACCACTAGCTTATCGGTTTATGCCTACAACCGATCAGTTGGTTATAGTTTAGGGCCAAAATAATTTAAAGAAATTCTTTATCTTGTACACATTTAACAGTATGTGATAAAGTCTATAAGATAATTATATATTTCAAATGAATTTATGATGAATTTATGATTATGAGATTTATATTAAATTTATATATTATCTGAAAATTGTTTCTAGTTATGGTTCTATTGAGACTAGACATTAATAAAATGCAAAAAGATTAGCACACGTTATGTTTTTTCGTATGAAGTAAGTAGTCGATCTTATAGACTAAAGTATAGATATTTAAACAACTATGTAGGTGCTTATTAGAGAACAAGTTTACTGAACTGACCCTATATGAAAAGTCCATTTGGAACATTACTAGTATGTATATATAGATTCTCATTGTGATAATTGTATAATTGATCCTTTGACTTAAGATCTCTAAAGATATCTTGTATAGGGATTGATATATTTTGATACTACTTATGACATGTTCTAGTCATGGATAGCTTAATCGATAGTCATTAGACACTATGTAGAGATAGTTGAGTGATTGATACATGATTCATCACGCTAAAATAATTAGGTAGAATGTTCTACTATTCTTGATTATTATTGATTCAAGAAATTTTTGGTTAAAGGAAAATGACACTTTGTAAAATAGATTACAAATATTATTAATTAAACCAATTACTAATAGTGGAGAAATGGACTTAAAATTAGTGATATAAGTATTATATCGTACCGGTTGAAAAATTACATGATGTCTTGAAGTTTGGTACTTGGGGGTCAATACTAGTTGGTACCGATTAGCATTATTGACCAAATATTAGACTAGATTATAAATTTTTAAAACTTGAAGGACTTAATTGAAATTTTAGAAAATTTTAACCATAACAATTAAACCTACCCACCTGACGCCCTCCCCAGTTCGCATCCACTTGTTGTTGTCATTTTCCTACCTCTCTCACCATCTCGCTTACCTCACCTCACCTCATCATGCTCTCCTCTCATCCTGTCATCCTAGTCACCATCATACCGTGTCACTAGTCATACCACCGTACCTATCTCACCATCCTACAACCATTACACCAACCCACAATCCTGCACCCATTACACCTGCCTGTAGCTGGCACCCATCGCGCCCAAGCTTCCACACTAGTCAGACCACTCTAACACCCACACCTGCACCTAGACAATTAGACCTAGTTACATCCGCACTCAGAAGGCCAAACCCAATCGTACCTATAGCTGACCTACACTCTCACACTTACTGACTGACTAGTCCACTACGTCATAGTGCATAACTCCACATCGTCCAGACCACACACACTCACACATACTCACTAACCCGACCCACACCAATCCAGGGATTCAACTCATTAAAGGCTAACAAAATTGCAAAAAAAATGTGGAATTATGGAATATTGATATTGAAATATTGAATTGTGTTAATTGTTGATTAAATATTGAATTGTGTATTTCTGTTCTACAAAATATTAAATACAGATGAATGAATATTGAATTATGAATTTATGATGAATTATGTATTTGTATCTTATGACTTTGTGTTGTGTAGTAATTCTGTATATTGAATTGTTGATTCTTGGTGAATTATGTTGGATTAAATTGAATTGTATAGTGTATCATACATGTGAACGCTTGGCTGTGGAGTTAATTTGAGGAAAAAAACTAAGAATATTGATTAAATTAGTGAATGAAAGATTGTTAAATTAAAGTCGAGAAGTAGGATTTTAGTAACAATATTGATTAAAATTAGTTAAAAAAACAAAATATTGACAAGCATTACAAAATGAATTATCTAAGTGAACAAAATAGATTATTTTATAGTTAAATTATGTGATTACATAAAATAAGTTGTAAACTTATAGTTATGAGCTATGGTTGAAATTAAATAGGTTATAATTATGAGTATATGCCTTTAGTTTATGGTTGAATGATGTGATCATACAAAATGAGTTATATAAGAGGTATATGTGTATTATTTATGTTAAATTATTGGTTTTTGACTTATTAGTGAATTGTGTTAGACGAAATTATATTGTGTAGTGTATGTAACTCTTGGTTGTGGAGTTAATTTGAGTAAGAAACTAAAATTGATTATTAAAATTGGGCAATGAAAGGTTGTTAAATTAAAGTTGAGAATTAGGACTTCAATACAATGTTGATTAAAATTAGTTAAGAAAACACAATAATAATAAGCGTTACAAATTGAATTGTACAAGTAAACAAAATTGATTAGTTTATAGTTGAATTATGTGTTTACATAAAATAGGTTATAAACCTATAATTGTGAGTTATTGTTAAAATTGAATATGTTATAGTTGTGAATGTATGTCTTCAGTTTACAACTGAATAATGTAATCATATAAAAAGATTTATATAAGATGTATGTGATTTTATGTTAGTTTTGAATTTTGATTTAAACAATACATATTTTATGATGGTAGTTGCTAATGACATTAAGTGTTCCTTACTTTGATATGAAATTATTAATTTAATTTTGACATATGTATTTATTTATTTTACATATAATTGGAAGGAAGTTTAAGTACTCATGATAATTCAGTCACATTAGGTATAGGAAGATTTGATGATCCAACTTGGGCTCATGCTAGATTGGTTCCTAGAATGAAGAACCATACTATTTGTTTGTATTGTAATAAGCATTTAAAAGGTGAGGGGATCACTAGATTAAAGAAGCATTTAACTAGGATCAAAGGTGAAGTAGAGATTTGTAAGAAAGTCAATCATGATGTAAAATGACAAATGAAAACATTGCTTGAAGAGTATCAACATGAGAAAGATAAAAGACAAAGATTGGACTACAAAATTGGAAGTGAAAGTTCTTTTATTGGTGTTCAGGATGATAGTGGTAATGTTGAAGGTGGTACTGTTCCTACCCAACAAGAAAGAAATATTGCACCTGATGTTAGAAAAAAAAGACAGGTGTCTAATTTTTTTCACCATGAATAACTCTTGGAACTTAACCTTCAATATTTAAATCAAATAAAATCTCAAGAATATCGAAAATATTCAAAAATTCAAGAAGAGGGAAAAAAAAGAAGAATGATTCTCACAATTTTATTGAATCAAACTTTGATAATCTTGACTAAAACAAAGATTTTAGTCACTCATGACTTGAAACAAAAACAACAAATGGAAGAATAAATGAAAATTACGTAAAGCTAAAAAGATACCTATACTAGTGAAAAGTTCTTCTATTTATAGGAGAAGAGGAAGGTAAAGCCCTATGTTAAAATGGGAAACAAATCCCATAAATTTAAATACAAAGATCTTATCAAATTCACAATCTTAGAAATATATCTTCTCATTTTGTGCAGATTTTTGGGATTATCAAGAATCATTCACAAATATAGTCCATATGAAGATCATCCTCCTTCCATTTTCTGTAGGTATCAACTTCCTTTATTTTTGCACTTGTTATCTTCAAGCTTTTAGGATACAATATCTTCTCATCTTCTCATCTCAATAGTAAGCAACATTTGTGTCCATATTTTCAGTTGAAGCTTCAATTTCCTTGATTTTGACTAAATCTTCACCAAATCCTTGATTTTGCACCTAAAAGATAATCATGAAATTAATACCCAAAAGTTAAGTACAAAGTCAATTAAAAATGGGAAAGATATTATGTCAAAATAATGAAAAATACAATTTTATCAAATTCCCCACACCAAATCTTTGCTTGTCCTCAAGAAAATCAATTATGATATTTTAAGCCACCTAATCATCTTTTTCAAATTTCTGAATTTCTCCAATCTTCCTCAACCAAAATCACATTCAAAATAAAATTTTTTATAGCATAAAAAACTTTTACTAATTTAAATATCTTATGAATCAAACAATTTTCAAAGAATTCAAACATGCAAGCTTTCAACACCCTCACAATGATTCGCTCAATCCACTCAAGTGTTTAGGGATAAATGTTTGAAACACTTAAGTCATAAAAGGCAATTGCTAGTTCCTTCTTGTTAATGGAAAATGGAAAATGTAAAATGAGGAATAGTTACCTTGACAATTTATTATACAATTTTGTTAGGTTACCTCCTAACTTGCGCCTACATTTACCGTCTTTGGCTAGAAAATTTTCCAAATCAATCTCCATAATTTGGGACCTGTAAAGTGATTAAATT
Source organism: Erythroxylum shatona (assembly GCA_027568895.1). NCBI lineage: Eukaryota > Viridiplantae > Streptophyta > Magnoliopsida > Malpighiales > Erythroxylaceae > Erythroxylum > Erythroxylum shatona. Next base: position 7,244,665 of record JAOSBK010000205.1, on the reverse strand, counting down.
TAAGTTGTTCACCTGAAATTCTTTATAATAAAGTTTAAGACGTAGTCCATTAACCTTGAATATTTTATCAGTATAAAGACTCTAAATTTCAACTGCATTGTGAGAAAACACATTAGTTACCAGAAAAGATCCTATCCATCTTGACCTTAATTTTCCAGGAAATAATTTAAGTCTGAAATGAAATAAGAGAACTTTTTGACTAACTTCAAAATGATTTTTGGAGATATTTTTATCATGAAAAAGTTTAGTCTTCTTTTTATAATTTCTAGAATTCTAATAAGCATAATGCCTTATCTCATTAAGTTTTTGCAATTATAACTTTCTTTCATTACCTACATCATCCAAGCTCATATTACATTGCTTAATAGCCCAATAAGCCTTATGTTCAAGTTCTACAGGAAGGTGACATGGCTTACCGAAAATGAGGCGATATGGAGACATACCAATTGGAGTTTTATATGTTGTCTTGTGTTCCCAAAGATCATCATATAAACAACTGCTCCAATCTTTCCTATTTGTGTTGACAGTCTTCTCCAGAATTGACTTGATTTCTCTATTGGACACTTCTGCTTGCCCATTTGTCTATGGATGATATGTTGTTGAGACCTTGTGTGTCACACTATATTTCTTCAACACATTTTTTACCACCCGATTGCAAAAATGAGCGCCTCAATATATGATGATCGCTTTTGGCATTCCATACCTGACAAAAAATGTGACTTTTGACAAATCCTACAACAATCTTAGCATTATTAGTCCTGGTGGCTTTGGCCTCCACCCACTTTGAGACATAATCTAATGCTATCAAAATATATAAATTACCAAAAGAAGATGGAAAAGGGCCCATAAAATCAATTCTTCCTACATCAAAGATTTCAAATGTTAAAATTGGGGAGAGAGGCATTTGATCTCTATGGCCTAAGTTACCTATCTTTTGGCAATTATGGCAAGACTTGCAAAATAGAAATGCATCTTTAAATAAAGTCAGCCAAAACAAACCACATGCTAACACCTTACGTGTTGTTCTCTTTAGACCAAAACGTCCACTATAAGCATATGAGTGACAAAATTCTAAGATGGATAAAATTTCACTTTTAGGTACACTTCTTCGAATTATTTGATCAAATCAATGTTCCCACAGATATGGATTATCCCAGATATAATATTTCTATTCACTTTTTATCCTACCTTTTTAGGCTCTAGTCAATTCACGTGGTAATGTTTTAGCAACTAAATAGTTCACAATATCAACACACCAAGGATTAGAACATTGAACCTCAAAGAGATGTTCATTTAGAAATGATTTTAGGAGAGGTGGAGGTTCTTCATCGAGTACTAGTCTACTCAAATTATCAGGAACTGGATTTTCTTTTCGTTTCTTATCTCTGATTTCTAAGTCAAATTCTTACAGTAGTAGGATCCATCTTATCAATCTCAATTTGGATTCTTTTTATTAAACAAATACTTCAAAGCTACATGATCAGAGTAAACGGTGACTTTAGTACACAATAAAAAATACCAAAATTTCTCTAATGTAAATACTGCTACAAAAAGCTCCTTCTCTGTTATTTGTCAAGAGTTCTTGAGATGTAGTAAATGGCTTTTATATTCTTGCCAATTTTCTATCATAGCATAGGACCTACAATATAGCTGCTGGCGTCACACATTATTTCAAAAGGATACTCCCAATTTGGTGGCTGGATAATTGGAGTCGATGTTAACAATTCCTTGAGTTGATCGAATGATGCTTTGCATTCTGTACTAAAATCAAAAGGAACTCCTAGCTGTAGCAACTTTATTAGAGGTTGAGTAATCTTAGAAAAGTCTTTGATAAACCTTCTGTAAAATCTTCCATGACCAAGAAAAGAATGTACTTCCCGCACAAAGGTAGGGTAAGGTAAAGATTTAACAAATCAATTTTAGATTTTTCAATGTTGATTCCTTTTGATGATACTATTGTTAAGTCCAATGACTTTAATTAAATGATTTTGATGAATAACAAGAGAAGTTGAAAAACAGACGGAGTTGAAAA
>JAOSBK010000205.1:7229933-7242533 GCA_027568895.1 Erythroxylum shatona | reverse complement strand
TGTTGGGATCTGGTCCGGGGTTTGGGATCTCGGCGCGGGCTCGGCCCGAGGGGCCGCCTCGGGAATAGGGATCCGGGACCCGGGCCCAACAAATCAGTTACAACTTACATAAGTAGGGTGAAAAGTCTTGTGGATGATTTAGCACTCATTGGTCATACATTGAATGATGCCCAAATCATGCCCTATATAGTAAATGGTTTGGGTGAGGAGTTTAAAGAGCTGTTAGCAGCAATTCGTATTCATGACACTCATATATCATTTGAATAACTCTATGATAAATTCCTTGATGAGGAACTAATTCAAAATTATGGAGAACCAAAAGAGGAAGAAGTGTAAAACACTACACAATTCACTCAAAAGCGATCAAATTACAAAGGTCATGAAGGCAAAGGAGTATATCGTGGCGGCTACAATAATGCCTCACACAACTCAGATAATAACTTAAGTGGTCATTCATCTCAAATTGGTCATCTACAATCTAACAGAAAATAGTTTTCTTATGGATGATGCATGAGTTCTTTAAATTTCTAATCTCACTTGCCCTCTTGGAACTCAAATCTTATCAGGGATATCAATTTCAGTCTCACATTGTTTATCAATTATGTGACAAACTAGGCCATAGTGCAAAAACTTGTCGCTCTTGCAGACAATCATCTTCTTATTACTCTAAACCTCAAGAAAATCTTATTGAAGGAGATTCAAGTCGCACCAACAACTGGGTTCTTGATTCGAGTACAACATATCACATTACCTCAAACCTTCAAAACCATTTAGTGCACTCCAATTATGTTCGAAACGAGGAAGTTGTATTCGGTAATGGTACTGGAATTTCCATCTCTCATATTGATTCCTCCACTAATGATTCTCCTATTACTACATTTACATTGGATAATATTTTGTGTGCATCTATGATCAAGAAACTTTAATTTCTATTAACCAATTTTGTAAACAAAATAACACTTCCATTGAATTTTTTCCTGATCATTTTCTTATGAAGGATTTGAATAGGGAGGCATCCTTGGTGAAAGGCTGGAGTAGACATAACCTATATGAGTGGCCATTTCTTAAGTTGTCCAATCTCAATCCTTCTACTTCACTTACTATCTCTTCTCAGTTATGACATCAATGTCTTGGTCACCTTTCCCCTCCAATTCTAAAGAAAATCTTAGCCAATAATAAAATTTTAACTTTAGACTCTTCTAGCATTAATAATATGTGTGACTGTTATCTTTGCAACAAAAGCCATAAGTTATCATTTAAAACTTCATTTATTAGTTATGACAAACCATTTCAAGTTGTTTATTCAGATGTTTAGGGTCCTGCTCCTGTTACTTCATTTGGGAATTTTCGATACTGTGTCATCTTGATTGATTATTTTACAAAGTATACTTAGATTTATCCTTTTAAATTAAAATTAAATACGCTTGGTGTCTTAGAGAAATTCAAACAACTCACTGAAAATTTTTTCCATACCTAAATCAAAACCATATATACTGATGGTGGTGGCAAGTATAAAGCTTTGTCACAACTTTTAGCTCGTCATAGTATCCAACATCTCACTTTACCACCTTACACTTCAAATCATGTTGGCTCCATTGAACGAAAGCATCGTCATATAGTAGAAATCAGTGTCAAACTTCTACATAATGCTACTATACCTCTCCATTTCTGGTCATATGTCTTTCAATGTGTTGTCTACCTCATTAATCATATGTCGATCACTACAATTCACAATGATACACCATATCGTAAATTATTTAGCCATAATCCTAAATATACCTCACTTTGAGTCTTTGGTTGCCTTTGTTACCTCTGACTTAGACCATACAAGACCCATAAAATCGAACCATGATCTTTACCTTATGTATATCTTAGGTTCTCTATCTCTCATCACTCTACCATTTGTTTTGATATAAAATCTAACCATATATTTATTTATAGACATGTCATTTTCTTTGAGAAAATATTTCCATATAAAACCAAATCATATCCAGATATTCTATCTTTGACTAATATTTTTTCAAGATCCTCTCCACATTTATAGACCAAAATCTAAGAAAAAATTCTGATTCTCAAGAAGACTCCCCAGACTTCACCACCTTATCACATTTCATATCACCTCAGTCTACTTCTCCATCAAATCCCACCCCTTCATCAACTCCTCAAATATCTCCTTAATCGACATCTCCCACTCACATGGTTAGCTCTACTTCAACTTCTCACAAGGATGCCTCTCGACATTCTCTAGCACAGGTAAGTGGTTTGCCTCCTTTTACTTAAAACACACTAGATCAGCCTGCCAATTCCTCCATCATATCATATGACAACACTACCCAATCTGACCAAACTATTACACCTACCTCTCCCTCTCCTGCAAAACCTGCTTAACCATCCTATATAGTAACACGAGCTCAAAACAATATCTACAAACCAAAATTTCCTTTTTCTCTTCACACCACTACCTCGCCATCTTCACCTCAAACCGAACCCACTTCATTTACTCAAGCCAAAAAATACTCTCATTAGTGTCATGTTATAAAAGATGACTTTCCTACCCTTCAAAATAATAAAACCTGGTCATTAGTCCCTCCGTCACCCTCACAAAATCTTATCGAATGTAAATGGGTCTATAGGCTCAAGAGAAATCTTGATGGCTCCATCTCTCAGTATAATGCTTGCCTTGTGGAAAAATGTTTTCACTAAAGACCCAATATTGATTTCACTGAGACTTTCAGTCTGGTTGTTAAACTCACCACCATTTGACTTGTACTTATAATTACAGTAACTCATGGTTGGATTTTGAATTAGTTGGATATTAATAACTCCTTCTTATGAGGCACTCTTTCTGATCATGTTTATATGCAGTAACACATCCAAACTATGTCTGCAAGTTGCGTAAAACATTTTATGGTCTTCGCCAAGCTCCTCAGGCATGGTACAATGAACTTGGTTCCTTTCTTCTTGCAAATGGTTTCATCAACTCTAAAAGTGGTAATTCTCTATTCATCTATAATTCTAGACATCACACCATGATCTACTCTCTTGTATGTGGATGATATTATCCTTATTGGCAATCATCCTGCCACCATTCATAATTTCACAATAAGATTGTCAAATCAGCTTTCTTTTAAAGACCTTAGAAAGAGAAACTATTTCTTGGGAGTGGAAACAACTCGTTCCTCCACTGGTCTCTTGATGTCTCAACAGAAATATATTCAAGATATTCTTCAAAAAATAAAATGCATAAAGCCAAAGGTACACCATTGTCATCCTCTAAAACACTCAAACTTGATGATGATTTCCTTGGTCATAATCCAACTGAACCACCAAGTCCTTGGTTCTCTTCAATATCTATCTCTTACCAAACCAAATATCAGTTTCACAGTAAATAAATTGGTTCAATTTATGCATCGACCATCCTCCACTCATTGGAACGTGGTGAAAAGGGTCTTGTGATACCTTAAAGGTACTTCTCATTATGGTATCTTCATCTCTACTTGCTCATCTCTCTCTTCATGTATTTGTTGATGTCAATTGAGCTAATGATACAGACACTTAACACTCTATATCTGCTTATGTTATCTTTCTTGGGTCTAATCCAATTAGTTAGAGTTTTAAAAAGCAATATATAGTTTTCCGTTCATCCACGGACGCTGAATATTAAGCAATTGCTACTACAACTGCTAAAGTGAATTGAATTACTAATCTCCTAAAAGAACTTGTTGTCTCTGTTTTAACTTCTCCAATGATTTATGCGACAACATTGGACCTACTTATTTATGCTCTAATCATATGTTTCACTCGTGAATGAAGCATATTGTCATTGACTTTCACTTTGTATGTGATCAAGTTGTAAAGAAATCCATTCGAATCTCTCATGTTCACACTAAGGATCAATTTGTTTATTCTCTCACTAAATCGCTAGCTCAAAAACAGTTCTATCTTCATCACAAGCTTAGTATCCTTCCTGGACCTTTGTGCTTGCAGGGGCATGACAGAGCACATAATTAGGACATTACACTTATGAAGAATTTATTTTTTCCTAATTGTATTCTCTTATTAATTCTCCTTGATTTCATTGTTTGCACTACCATAATTAGTAGAAACAATGTTACCTATCAACTGTATATATATTGTAATCACAATTGTTGACAATACATACAATTTATCAAATTCCTTTAACTATTAATGACGATTTTGGGGCTTTTAGCAATGATTGTTGTGTAGCCAAATATCATTTCTATTGTAGTGAAATTGTATATAATAAATGAATAAAACTTATAATGGTTTCTATGTAAATGTTATTTAATTTAGAAGTGTAGTCACATTAGCGACGATTTTAAGACTTTTAACGATGATTTTTTCATAGCCAAATGTTGTTTCTATTGTAGTGAGATTATATAGAATAAATGAATAAAACTTATAATAGTTTCTATATAAATGATAATTTAGAAGTGTAGTCACTCTTAGTCAATTATCTTTTTTCAAGATTAACCCATGCTAATGATAGAATATAATGATCTAAAAAAGAGCTACTGCCTAAGTTTAGAGTATGCCCAAATAGTGAAGGATACTGGTAGTCATAAATAGGAATAGTCTAAGCACAAAAAGGAGCAAAAAATGATCAAATTTGAAAATAAAAAAGAAAAGTCAAATTGGGAAGCATTTGTAGAGTAAAGAAGTCAAGAAACAAGTTGCAGGTGCAAGTTCGTAAATTTTTTGCTTCTATTTTCACGTCTATTTGGTTATTTCCTCAACATAAGCTCTTGTTGTAAATTGTAATAATTAGAGATTCATGAATATTTATTACTCTTTTTATTTGATGTTTTCATGTAATTATTATTTATTATATGATGAAATTAAAACATTTGAAATACTTTGTATTGTCCTTAATTTTATACTTTTATGATCATTAAATGATCTCTTTTCATATTAATTGTGGTATTATTTATATTTGAAAAATGTGAAAAGTAATATTAATAAAAATAAATGAATTCTTGTTATTTCAAATTTGTATTATTATTATTTTTGGTGACAAGGTAGATGTAAAATTATAAATTATACAGTATAATATATTGATGAATTATTTTGTAATTTTAAAATTTTAAGTACAGTATCGATCAATATCAAGTAAAGTTTCAAATAATTTTAAAATTTTAATGACTATTTTATAAATCTTAAAAATTATATGAAATGTACCTGATATTAGTTGGTACTAGTGAAGTATTATATGAGAACTAAACTCAATTTCAGTATCGTAAGGTATTCATGACTTTATTTTTAACTACCTAGCCTCTTTTTATTATTATTTTGTAAGCAAAAGTCAAAAACATCACGAATACAATAAAACAAAACAAGAATCAATAAGGCAACTGATAAACAAAACTCAAAAGAAGTCATAAAGAAATAGGGACATTAAATATAGACATATATGTTGAAAGGCCTAACTCATCCCAAAAGCTAGCTTAAGAAGGGAGGTTTACACACTATTATAAATGACTGAATGCATTCAAGCTTGTCCGACGTGGGATTCTTCACACACCCCCCAACCCAAAGCAGGGCTGGACATCTACTGGGAATATGAGGCAAAGATACAAAATCGGGCACCACCCCAAACCATCGAGACAAACGGACTTTGATACTATGTTAAAAGGCTTAACCCACAATCAAAAGCTAACGTGAGAGGGGAGGTTTGTACGCTATTATAAATGACTGAATGGACTCATAGTTGTTCGATGTGGGATTCTTGATACATATTAGAATTTTTAATATAGGTGGAGTATAGAGCCCATTAACAAGAATTAGGTTTAGGTCAACCATTGCCAAAATGACTAGAGCTAGTCATTTGGTTAGTTGGCCCTTACCACTTATAAACTCTTTAACGTTTTCATGTTTAATCAATATAGGATACTAACACTCCCCCTCAAGTGCAATTGGGACTAGACATCCAGTTGTCTCTTGAAATAAACACAGTGATAACTGGACTGAGCCACTAGGACTGGACATCCAAACGGACAATCAGGAAATTAAGAATCTAGACTAAACCTACTCTGATACCATATTAGAATTTTTAATATAGGTAGAGTGTAGAGCCCATTAACAAGAATTGAGCTTGGGTCAACCATTGCCAAAATGACTAGAACTAGTCATTAGTTAGTTGACCCTTACCACTTATAAACTCTTTAACATTTTCATGTTTAGTCAATATGGGATACTTTAACAATATATCCTAATCAAGGATGAGATAAGTACATATAAACTAGGAAGCATGGCAGCAAAGTTATTCGTGATCATACCTCAAGAAATCTAATTAAGTTGGGGCATCTTTGAATTAGGTCACAATGATCCTCCATGTTGAGAATTGCATAGAGGAGATCTAACTTTTTGATCACAGAAGCAAAAGAGAAGACTAAATTATGATGTTTTATTTGTCATATTAATCATATTCCAAAAGTAATAAAATGAATTAGAGATTAAAAAAAGTTATGAAATGATTCAAACAACCCCCTGTTTAAAAACAGTTATGAGACAATTTAAACAAAAACAAAAAACTCTAACGGAACTTTCATCTAACATGTTATAAGCAATACTCAAACAAGCTTCCTAATCCATCAAAGCTTTAATCAGCTTGTTTTGGACACATTTACCATCTCACCATCTTCATTATTATCAAAACACACATTCATTATCATATTCCAAAAGTAATAAAATGAGGTAGAGATTAAAAAAAGTTATGAAATGATTCAAACAACCCCCTGTTTAAAAACAGTTATGAAACAATTCAAACAAAAACAAAAAACTCTAATGGAACTTTCATCTAACATGTTATAAGCAATACTCAAACAAGCTTCCTAATCCATCAAAGCCTTAATCAGCCTGTTTTGGACACATTTACCATCTTACCATCTTCATTATTATCAGAACACACATTCATTATCAACCAAACTACATCACACACGATTGAAACTCAAAACCTAGCACAATACAAAACCCAAATAAAACAAAGAAAGCATAACATAAAAACTCAAGTGCAAAGAATAGACGACTTGCCTTGACAGATAATAAATTAGAGACGAAGACGAAGACCAACAAGCTCAAAGAAGACGACGACAAAAGCTAAAAGATCACAAAAGCATAAGAAATATGACGACAAAAAAATAAATGGAGGTTTCATTTTTGTGTTTAAAATAACAAAAAAATGATGTCGTTTGTTGTAAAACAAACGATGTCATTTTTGTGTTATATTTAAGAATGTTCCCACGCTTAGTGACGATTTCAATAAAACATCACCAAATATTGACAATCGGCGATGATTTCCATAATCATCAACAATATAGACAGGTAACCCTTTTGCAACGATCTCATTGAATTGTTGCTAAAGGTAGACCATTAGCAACAAATTGAAAAAAACATTGTGATATGGTTGTCCTTTGGTGACTATTTACTAAAACCGTTGCCAAAGTGCATCAATTTGGGCAGCGTTTCCATAGAAGCATCACCAAAGGAAGCAAAATCATCGCCAATTCTTTTGATATATATTAAAATTGTAAAACCATTTATTTTAAAAGAGATCAATAACAAGAAAATTTATGTAACATAAATTAAATTTGTGTTTTAATTTCATAAATTTTTGAAATGACATTGTTGTTAGCTAAATTTATTTTTAGACTTGCAATCATTGCCAATAATATTAAATTTGTTTTTTTAAGACTATGATAGTAATATTTAATATCATATTTTCCATTTTTTACTATGTTGCAATTATTTTTTATTATATTGTAATTAATATAATTATATGTGGTAATTAATATATTGTTATATGAATGTATAGATAATAATTATAATTAAGGTAATGATTTATGATTGTATAGATAATAGATAAATTTTTTCATATTACTTATGTAATTTGTTAGTCTATTTAATCATAATTATCTATTTATTATATATAAAATCTATACTATTATATAAAATGTATATTTTATATATAATTTTTATAATATATATAGTGTAATATGTACGAATAAGGTTTGACGACAAATTATAAAAATCGTCACAAAAGTTTCATAATTTTGCAATGAATTTTGTATTCGTCGCCAAAGATCAAGCTAAAACCATGTCGTTTTATGAAATTAAAAACCTAATTACCTAAACAAAGGAATAACTTGAAAACCTTCTCCACCGAAGGAGTCTCCAAATGCTTCCTAATTATGGTTAAACCATCCAAGGCCATCTTCTTCTCTAAGCTAGTCTAGTTGCCAAATATGGATTCCTCTGTCTTGCTTATCATCTTTTCTTCTTCTTTTTACCTTTGGTCGTTGTCTATAATAGGTAGTCATTAGCTTTCTCTTAGAGGTATGAAATTACTTGATTTTTTTGTACTAACTTAATGTCTTATTGCTTAATCCAGATTTCCAACTAGTAGTTAAAGATCATAAAGTCTTGTTTTGGAGAGACAACTTTGATCCCTAATCTTTGTTCAACTCTTCAAGTAAGTATGTTCATCTGGTTGGATTTCTTGCATGTGTTTTCTACATCTTTAACTATGAGTGGCAAATATAGATTTTGCTTATGCAGGGAATTTTTGAATGGTTAAAAAAGTAAGTTTCGATGAATTTTGCTTCTTCTGTGAATATCTTGTTAATTACATATAACTTCATATAATATGTTGTTTCCTTATTAAATTGTACACTTTGCTTCTATATTGATATTATTTATGACTTGTTTTTGTTTCTATTGATTCCTTAGAATAAAAATGTTAACATAAATTTATCGTGAAATATCAATGTGACAACTAGTTTTTGATGACAGAAATAAACTTCAATAGGTGGAATGTGGCAAAGTTCTCTATGATGAAGAATAAATCAATGCACAATAAATCTCCTCATCAAAGTCTAATCATCCCTTGCCTTCAACAACTGATCTTTATCTTCAAGGTTTTTAGTATCATCCAAATGAGCTCTCTTTCATTATAATCTATATCCCATTTTATGTTAGGAAACTATTAGATGAACAGATAATTGTATATATAGCAATGGTCCATTCAAGATTAGAAAAATTGGTTATTTTGGAACAGTCGTTGATTGCAAAAATTATGTTTATTCATTGTGATGATAATAGAGTCATTTAATCAGTTATGCATGTGTTCAAATTTGGGTTCTTTATACTGTTTGATTTAACTTTAATTGTTCTATATTGTTTGCTCTTTAGGTGAAACACATGTTACATGTTGTTCATCTAATTTAGTGATCTATATTGCATCTGGGAAATCGTTTTGTATCTTCTGCTAGCTTAATTAAAGCCAAGAAGTCGTTGGAAGAGGGTGTCAATAAACCAACTCCTAGGAGAAGATTTGCGACTGTTTCAATTGATGTCTTTGAACGTACAAGGAGCCTTCTTAGGAATCCAGACATAGGAAACTACTTTACCTTATCTAGTGAATCTCATGTCACTTGAAATCTAGAAAAATAATTATTTCTTTTCTTTCGAAAGAATAGGTGTGAAACTCTATATATTGTTTTGTTTGTAAGAATTGCTAAACTTCTAATTAAAATCTTATATTACTTATCATATATCATTATATTATATTACTTATCATATATCAGTATTTATTATATTTTTTGTAAGAATCATATATCATTATATCACAAACTTCATGTTAAAACTACTTGAAATTTTTGTGATACGATATAAAATTAACAAATATCATATAATTTAAAAGATAAAAATAAAAAGTATAAATCTATGTAATATTAATTAATTTGAGTTTATAGTTTCATAAATTATAAAATAATTGGACATTTTTTGTAGCTAAATTTATTTACACTTAGAATCATTGTCAATAATATTAAATTTAAATTTTCTCAACTATGATATATAGTCATAAAATGATCAAGTTAAAGTTAGTAAATAATTAATTATAAATAAGAGAGAGAATTTGTTATTTAAGCTTTTGACGACGATTTAAAAAATTCATCACCAAAATTCTTGCTTTTTGTGGTGATTTATAAAATAGTCGCCAAAGGCTAATCATTGCAAAAGGACGAACCTTTTGCGACAGTTCCCATAAAACATTGTCAAAGACTTGCATTTAGCAATGAATATGTAAAATGTCGCTAAACATGATAACATGTTCATATTTGTTTGCCAGTGCGACTTACATTATTATCTTTTTTGCCGATAATTCAAACTCTTCTTCTATTATATCCAAAACACACCCATGTTAGGAAGTGGTAGCAGCATGTGGCTGGACAACTCACACTTGAAAGCTGTCGGGACAATGCTTTTTAAAAATTTTCAGCCCTTTATTTTTTTCTTTATTTCAAGGATTTAACCAATTCTAAAATGAGTCCCCCCGTTGCCCTTTTCTCCACACCTTCATAACTTCTTAAGGTACATGGCAACTCTGTCAAGGGTTTGATATGGTTCAACTTTGCTCAGCGGTTATATGCCTGAGAAATAAATGAAAATATATAATCCAGATAGGGGGTGGAGGTGGACCTCCCCGTGTTCCTTCGGATTAAGAATGGTCCCATGACTGTCCGTTAAAGTTCCTAAATGATTGACTTGGAACCTCAAAACTCAAAGCTTTCCTGTTCCTGGAATTGCAGGGTATGCACAGCAATAGTAGAACAAAAGCAATGCAATGCAGAAAAAGTAATGCTATTTCCCACATCTTATAACACAACGATAATTGGTCGGCTCAGTTTCGCAGTACAATTCCAATTCCTTGCACTAGGGTGTATTCAATTCAACCCCCTGTGAACTAAAATATTCTTTATGTAGTTATGTAAAAGCTATATTCTATTTTCAGTTCTTTGTGAAGTTGATAAGTTCTAGATTTTGTCATCTCTTTCCTTTAAGTATATTCGTAATTATTGAAAAAAACATATCTCAAAAACTCATTATGTTATTTGGGATAAAAAGATCTAAAACTCTAATTTCTTTTATATATATATATATAATTGCCTTTATGCATTTCCAGTTTTATTTGGTGTTGGTTCGGTTCAATTAATTTTTCTTCTTCAATGAACATTTGCATTATAATACTAATCGAGTCCTGTTGTGTAACCAATAAAACCCACCAGAAAAAAGGGACAATGTATAAGCTTACAAGCATGATTATACCCATGATAAGAAAAAGGTCCCACACTACACTCCCACTTTGGTTGTCGTGAAAGAAAATAAATAATCAAGGATGGAATCATTCGGAGTTGATTTTAAATTTTCGTGTGGGATCTCTAAACGAATTAGAATTATTCCATCTGGTTTATCATTATCAAATCTTATTTCTACCTTTAAACGAAAGCTTGAAACATTTCCACGAGGATCTCACTCCACACAGCTTAAACTATTTGTAAACTCCTAAATTTTGCTTCAATTAAGACAACTTGGGTATATTTGGAATTTGGACGTGTTTACTACTCCAGAACTTTGTTTGTCCCTTTAGGGTCTAGAATGAAATAGAACGTAACATACTTTCATCGTTTGATTTAGGTTTTTATAAAAGAATAAAATGAAAAGAAATAAAAGCTGAGGGTTTTATGAACATTCCGTTTCATCATAAACAATAAAAATAAGAAACCTCCGATTCAGGAGATTTAAGATGGAACATAAACTAATAAATACATACTACTTAATATACCCTTAATAATTTTTCTTAATATTAATTATTTCTTCTAACTCTAGATTCCTTTTTCCTATACTCATTTATCACGGTCCGCTAATTAAAAGTGAGCAAAAATGTCATGAATCGCAATAAACGACACAATAATGCCGAGTGTGACTTAAGCAACTTATCATGTAATGGAAAATGCGTGAAATCAAATCCTCACTCCAATTACACCAAAGTAAGTCTTGAAGACCTAGATCCCATGATCTCATTAATTAGATATGCTTTTTTTTTGTTACATCAGAAGAAAAAACAACACATTAACGACTAAACAAAACCCCTTGCGCATCCGCACGCAGATGGTGACTTAAACCAGGAGGGAGGTAAGCCAGAGGCGCTCTACAGGTGCTCCTGTCGAGCCCAAATGAGCCAAAAAATTCACACATTGATTTCCCTCGCGTAAGACATGAGTGAGGGTGTAGGTAGTAGTCCTGTCCAGTAGAGATCTGACATCCGAAATGAAATGAGCTAGAAGATGGAAGGCCAAAGCATCGGAAGGAAGGGAGAGATATCTCAGCGCCTCCATGGAATCAGACTCAATCAGAAGGCCGACCCAAGGGTAGGTTCCAGCAAATGCAAGGCCATAGTGGAGAGCCCGTAGTTCCACAGCCAATATAGTAGTGATGCCGACACCACACGAGAAGCCCGCTATCCATATTCCATTATGATCCCGAAGCAAGCCGCCTATCCCGGCCTGACCTGGATTGCCTCGAACACTCCCATCAACATTTACTTTGAGCCATCCAGCCGAGGGGGGGCCCAAGCGATCAGTCGGGAAGGTAGGGGAGAGACTGCACAATCTGATCACTGTGAAATGCGGCAATAAAGTCACGAAATAACATACGTATCTGCTTGAGCTGATCGGGCAGGGTAGTGGGTTCGCCCTCAATGACTAATTTGTTCCTGGTTCGCCAGATGACCCAACAAGTGGG
>JAOSBK010000205.1:7194852-7229923 GCA_027568895.1 Erythroxylum shatona | reverse complement strand
GGAAGAAATCTGCCCAGGCTATGGATAGGCCCATCAGATGAAGCACAATTGGTCTTAAGCCACGCAAAAGGGAGTTGCTCGCGATAAAACAAGGTCGGTTGCGGAAGCAGAGCTAGGTCCCAAAGTTGCTTGGCATGCGGGCAATCGCGGAGAAGGTGAAGAATAGTTTCCCGCTGCGCCCCACAGCGCCCACACAGGGGGGAGGCACATAAGCCCCGCTCAAATCGCATGTCGTTGGTGGGGAGGCGATTCCATGTAGCTAACCATAGGAACATCTTATGTTTTTGTGCTGCTCGGAGCCGCCAAATCCAGCTCCAACCACTGGGCCCTTCAAGAGACGGTATCTTGGTGATAAAATCATACCCGCCCCGAGAGGTGTAGACCTCGGTGGAGCTATCAAACTAGATACGGCGATCAGGGTCATGGTGGGGGAGGGGACGCGGGAGGGCCCGGATACGGTCACAATACTTCGATGGGAGAATACCCGCGATAGGTGTCAAATCCCATCCAGCGTGCGAGGATATGAGGTCGCCAACCCGAAGGTCACGAAGAGAGTAGGGGATATGATCAACTACTGCTGCCAGCGTGCCATCAAAGAGCCACTTATCATGCCAAAAACGAATGTCATTTCCATCACCCAGTCGCCAGCCATACCCATCCTTGAGGATTAGCAGAGCTTTGAGGAGACCTTTCCATGCCACCGATGCATTTGACGGTGGAGTATAAGTCAGGATATCCTAGCCATATAAGTATCGAGAACGGAGAATCTGTACCCATAAACATGGCTTCGCGATATATAGATCCCAGCACATCTTGCCCAAAAGCGCCGTGTTGGACTCTCGGGCTTGCCTAAATGCCTAATCCCCCACATGCTTTCGGCGTGGTCACCGTATACCAAGGAAGAAAGGAAAAGCCTTTGCTATGGCCAGTGCAGCCCCATAGGAAAGCCCTCGCTAGTTTGTCAATCTCATCACACACGGCCCGGGGAAGCCAAGTGGACTGCATAGTATATATAGGAATAGAAGAGATAGTATCCTGGATTAATGTCGCGCGGCCCGCTTTATTCAAGAGCCGACCCTGCCAGCCCGCTAGACGAGATTTTATCTTGTCATTGATGCCAATATAATCATTTTTACCCCTCCGTTGGGTACACAGAGGAATATTCAGGTAAGATTCCAATCGCTGAGATGGATGAAAGTCTAAAGCAGTGAAGATCCTGGCCCATGTTCGCCGTCCGACCCGGCTAGATAAAAAAACTTTGGATTTGGCATGGTTGACTTGCATGCCTGAAATACGACAAAATTCGATCATAATGCTAGACAAGAGTCGAGCCTGTCTCCTCGAAGCGTGTGCAAAAAGGAGGACATCATCAGCAAAAAGGAGATAAGAGATGTTAGGCTCGTGAGCCGATAGGCGAATGGGCCGCCAATTACCCACATCAACCTGGCGAGTGATCCACCCCGAGAGTTTCTTCATACAGAGGACAAACAAATAAGGGGATAGTAGATCCCCGCCGAAGACTAGGCTAATCGACAAATTCTTAGGACTATCTATGTATTTTAGTGATTCCCTCTCTTTGAGGTACCTATCAGGGGCAACGTAGAAGAAATTAAACAAACTAAAAGAGTGATGATAGACCTATGCAATTACTTCTTTTGAAAGTGTAAAAAATTAATTGTTCGCGCAAAGAGTGGTAAAACCACTCGTGGTTCCAAGTTTGTGGAAAAGGAATCTGCCAATTGTTTAATATATTGGAGTTCAAATTCCTGGTCCAAAATTAAAGAGAAACGAATTCGATATAATGCTTGTGGCTTTTTAAACTCACCCGGCACATGAATTAACTAATTAACTTGATTCAATAACTTCTGGTACCTTCTAATGTCGATCAAATCTAGCCTCTTTTAATAACCCCAAGATTCCCATGATTGTAACCTGGTTGCAAGTACACGTCCTTCGACCTCTCACCTGCTTTTTTTCTTCATCGACTTTCAGCGCTTACTTTTTTCTTTTATTCCTCCCGCAGTTTTATTATTTCATTATTAGAATTTGAAACCTTAAACCTAAAACCAACGAGCTTCAAAACCGAGAACTGTGCGAAGCATTTGTCCTGATCCACCACCGCGTGAAGTGTGACTCTGGCCACCGTCTTAAACTTCAATCTCTTTTCTTTTTTCAATTTTGTTTCCTCTTTGTGGGGTATTTGTTTATTGTTCAAGATGGAATTTAGCGGAACCCATTAAAAGATTGACGCTGGTTTAGGAACTATACCCATCCAATTCATGGTTTTTGTTTTTTTTTTTTAATTCGAGTTGTTTTGGTTGAGGCGCAAAAGCGAAGTTCCAACAAACCCATGACACCAGTCACAATTTCTTCATCTCTACTTCTTCACCCAACCAGAAACAGAAAGCCCCTTCTTAGCTGCTGGAAAATTAAGCCTATCCTGTTCTGAAAAATAAATTTTTTTCAGGAGAAGATAATATGATGGAGCTCAAAACACCCGTCAAGAACAGGGGGTTCTATGTGAGAATGAAGCTCTTGCGCAAACATGGAAGACCATTACAGCAAGAGAAGACCCGCCTCTGTTTCCGATACTACAAATTGCTTCTTTGGCTCTCTCTTTCTCTTTACTTCTTCAACTCTTTCTTCATCACTCATAAACCCATCCCTCTCTCTAAAACCATTTTGTCCAAGTCCAATACTGTTGTTTCTCGCGCACTCTTCGAGTCCACCAATTTCACCACATTCCTGCGACAGCCTAAGAATAAGCAAGGTGCCATAAGGCCATTACCATCCCTGTCTGTCAGTCATTTTAGCCATTTATCATGTCGTCTAATTGTTTTTGGCTGTATTTGTAGATTTACTGAAGGACTTAAAGATATACGTCTATGATCTGCCATCACAATACAACACTGACTGGCTAGCCAACGAGAGGTGCAGCAACCACTTATTTGCATCAGAGGTGGCCATTCACAGAGCATTATCAAATAGCGATGATATACGGACGTTTGACCCTTACGAAGCGGACTTCTTCTTCGTACCAGTTTATGTCTCCTGCAATTTCAGCACCGTTAATGGCTTCCCCGCTATTGGTCACGCAAGGTCCCTCTTGTCCTCTGCCGTTCACTTCATTTCCTCGAATTATCCTTTTTGGAACCGGTCCCAAGGATACGACCATGTCTTCGTTGCCTCTCACGATTATGGCGCCTGTTTTCACGCCATGGTTAGCCCTTAAACAACACTTGTCAACTTCATGAAAGATTTAAACTTCGAAACGATACTGATTCTTTTATATGGTTCAGGAGCAGAGGGCTATTAAAGAGGGTATGCCAAAATTTTTGAAGAGGTCGATCATATTGCAGACATTTGGTCTCCAACATCACCATCCTTGTCAAGATGTTGAAAATGTCGTTATACCACCTTATATCTCTCCGGAAAGTGTACGGAAAACCCTTAACAAAACTTCGTTGGCCGGCCACCGCGGCATCTTTGTCTTCTTTAGAGGCAAAATGGAAATGCACCCTAAGAACATTAGTGGACGATTCTACAGCAAGTAATTAATCGTAATATTAAGACTTATAGCATCGATCAAACGTGCAATGCCAGCAAAATAAATAAATGTTTTTCATATTATATGCATCATTGCAGGAAAGTGAGGACGGTTATATGGCGGAAGTTCAAGGCGGACCGGAGGTTCTACTTGCAAAGACATAGGTTTGCTGGTTTTCAATCGGAGATTCTACGGTCCGTGTTCTGCTTGTGCCCACTTGGATGGGCCCCATGGAGCCCTAGGTTGGTCGAATCCGTCGCTTTAGGATGCGTGCCAGTTATAATAGCCGATAGTATTCGGCTGCCATTCCCGTCGGCCGTCCCATGGCCGGAGATATCACTAACGGTGGCTGAAAAGGACGTGGAAAAGCTTGGAATGATTCTTGAACACGTGGCGGCGACAAACTTGTCTACCATTCAGAGGAAACTGTGGGACCCTGAAGTGAGGCGAGCCCTACTTTTCCATGACCGGATCCAAGAAGGTGACGCCACGTGGCAAGTGCTTTACAACTTGTCACAGAAACTGGACCGGTCGCATAGGACTGTCAGGGCTTTGAGCAAATAGTGATACGCCACGTTGGATCCTGATGACCAATAGCTATTGCTTTTCCAAACGTGGATGAATTCCGCATCTGCAAGAAAATGACATAATGGAGGCTAGCTGGAATTCTTCATGTTGGAGTTCCCTTCTGACATTGGGAATTTATTATAGGCTGGTGGATAGAGCATTGAGCATTGAAAGCTTTTCGAGATTAAAATAAGCTGAGTTGTCGTTTTTGTTTTGATAGATTCAGAGAGCGGTAAGATGTATTCTTTTGTGAAAATGGAAAGGTTTACACTTGATCGGAATTGTACAAGTCGGTGTATATATTTCATTACTTCTTTTAATTATTTGTTTTTTCTATGGGTATAAAATTTCGGGAACAAATTAACTTATACTTCTTTCTTATTTATCTATCTATTGAATAAATAGGATCTAAAAAATGAATGAATATTTATAAAACATAACAAAAATAAGTGATTTGAACTCTCAAGTAGACCAATCTTTTTGTCATAGTTGCCGTGTCCTTTGGATGATGGTAGCTTAAATGATTATCGGACCAGTTTGAAGTGTGTCAGACCAGACTACCAAAGAGGAATTATGTATCTGACAAAACCCCACAACAAAGTTTCAAATTCACGGCCATGTCTCGTTCGCTGTGAGGTAAGGGAAATAGGGGATGGGTCCAAAAATTATGGGAAATTAAATCCGACCTGCCGGATTCGAACCAGCGACCTAAGGATATACTGCCGTATTAACCACTACAGTCCTCCGCTCTACCAACTGAGCTAAGGTCGGAGACACAACTTGTAGATGCTACAAACACTTTGCCAAATAGTTATTTTTGTATAACTTAAATCAGGTAAAATCTGCAAAAATTAAACTAAGACAAAAAATTTAATTAATATTACACCGTCATAAAATTAGTTAAAAATTAAATTTTTTTGACAAAAATTGTTCTTATTAATCAAATTTTTGATATATTAAATAAATTTTAATTCATTAAATTTATTTTATAAAACTAATTAGTTTATAAAAACCAATCGCTTAATTAATAAAATGATCAATTTTAATAACAAATGTTGTTAAAATAAATTGAATTAAAAAATTTTAAAATGAACTAAAAATTAGGCAATTTAAAATTTTTACTATTAAACCGATACAATTTTTTATTTGTAAGTATTACATAGAAAGAAAGAGAATATAAGTACTCGCGTGAAGATCATTATTGTGACTCTCGATAATGAAAAACCGTATCCAAACAATTTTAAGGACTCCCAATTAAATGCAACGCTAGTTACTTACATGAATGGTACGCAATAGGAAATATTCATACCAAATAAGTTTTGGGAGTGAGATAACAAAGTCTTGGCATACACTTAACAAAAGTATTAAGAAATAACTGAGCACACCCACGAAATTTAGTAACCAAAGGCATAATTAGAGTTTTTAGATGAAACAATCAGCTTATTGTGTTTTTGGGATGATTACTACGGTTTCTACAAAAGATGCTGCAAATAAGGTTAATGTGTAAGTTAATTCTAATATATATATTCAATAGTATATACGTTAGAATAATATATAAACTAAATGCGGAAGAAAACGAAATCCTTTCAGTTATTGTTGTCTTTGCTTGAAGAGTCTGTATTTTGGAATTCATGTAAGCTCTCAATTCTCAATTTGATGGTGTGTATTTTAAAAAGAGAAAAGAAGCTTAGTGACCCAAAAATATGCAAGAAAAGGCTATATGAATGTGCTCCCATCAAACACATTATTAGTTACTACAAAACCAGGACATTCATACCTACTAAATTCATAACGTTGGAACGTAATTAATGGGTCCTAAACCAAAATATGAATGTTTCTCACATTGGGATATGAAAGTTTCTCACATTCTCCCACTTGGTCTATTCATTTAACTCGGTATCAAATACTAATATGATCCAAATATAATATATGAATCATGATGATAGGTCTTTTAGTAGTTGAGTATTATCTTTCATAGATTGCAATACTATATGTTATATCAATCAGACGAGGTAACATTACTTAATAAATAAATCCTATATTTATTCAAGGTTTAAAATAAACAATTTTCTCAAAATTCAATAATGTGCACCATAATATGAGAAAATATTGTAAGAGTTTTACGAAAACAACATTGTCTATACAATGAAAACTACATAAAGGAGCTCAATCTCATTCTAACAACATGATCATTGAACTTCATTGGTGGCATGCTTTTTGTTAAAGAATTAACTATCAACAATTAAGTGCTAATGTGCTCAATGATTGCTTTCTTGTTTTTAACATGTCCCCTTATAAATAAAAACTTAATGTCGATGTGTTTACTCTAACTAGCAGTCTTATTGTTTTTAGCTAGAAAAATAACAGCTAAATTGTCACAATGTTCTCAATCACCTAGAAACAAAATCCATGGGTCTAAGCCTATATATGAAACTCTTTAACCATACATCTTATGATATAGGCTTAAAAAAGAAACAAACTTAACCCCTATGGTGGAAGTAACAGTTAAAAACTGCTTAGCACTCCTCCAATGTAAAGGTCCATGGGCAAACATGAAAATATAATCTAATGATGATTTTCATGAATGAATACACCTAACAAAATCTGAATCTGATTACCCTATTACCTTTAAATTGTTAGTTCGTCTGTATATAAACATGCAATCTTTGGCCCCTTGAAGGTACTTCAATACTTTCTTTGCAGCTCTCCAATTATCTAATCTCGGGTTACTTTGATATTTGTTTTAACATTTTAAACAATAAATGTAATGTCAGGTCTTGTACAAACCTAAACATATATTAGGCTTTTGGTTGCAGAAGCATATGGAATGTTTTTTATTTGTTCCCTTTCAAAATCATTTTGTGAGAATTGGTAATAGGAGTTATACTAGGTGAACAATCTTTTATTTGAAATCTCTCCAGGATTTTATTAATATTGGTTTCTTGAGATAAACCTAAAATACCATGGAATTTGTCTTGATGGATATTAATGCCAATGACATAAGACACATAATCCATATCTTTCATTTCAAAATTCTTAGGGAGAAATTGTTTCACTGTATGTAACAAATCCTTATCATTGGTTGCAAGTAATATGTCATTCACATATAATATAAGAAAACAAAATTTACTTCCACTAACCTTCTAGTATATACATTGATGCATGATATTTTCTTCAAAACCAAATGATAAGATAATATCATGGAATTTCAAATACCACTGGCAAGATGCTTGTTTCAATCCACTTATGGATCTTTTAAGCTTGCAAACTAAATGCTCACCATTATTAGATTAGAATCATTCTGGTTGTTTCATGTAAACCTCTTCCTCAAGATCGCCATTTAAGAAAGTCATTTTCACATCCATTTGATGCAATTCCATGTCAAAGTGAGCAACTAATGCCAAAATTATACCAAGTGAATCTTTTCTAAACACAGGAGAAAATGTATACACATATCGATTTTTTGTTTTTGAGTGAATCTTTTAGCAATGAGTCTTACCTTTTATCTTTCAATGTTGCCTAATGAGTCTTTCTTTGTCTTACATACTTGTTCCTTTAGATAACTCAACAAGATCCCAAACATCGTTATTCTTCATGAAATTCTTTTCCTCCTTCATGGCATTGTACCATAAATTTGATTCATTACAACTCATAGCTTATAAAAGGGTTTCAGGATCATTCTTGACTCCTATATTATAGTCAGATTCTTGTAGATATATAATATAATCACTATTAATAGTTGATTTTCTTGTTGTAGAAGATCTCCTTAATGTTGCACCAACATCCTCCTATAGAGTCTGTTGTTCAACTGGATATTGAATGCTTTCAGGTAATTCCTGAATAATTAGATCTATTATTAACAAATTGTGGAATTTCTTGATTGTCATTTATGTTGAGTATAGGTTGTTGAATTTCAACAATTGGTTATACAACGTCTATTTAAACCTGAGGAGAGTTGTTAATGCAAATCACCTTAATGTTTGAGTTGGGAGGTTAAGTACCATATGATGATTATCAGAATCTATATCTTGAAATTTATCCCTCCTACTAATCAAGTCATTCTCAAGAAATTTTGCATGTCTTGATTCTACAATTCTAATGTGATGTGATGGATAATAGAACCTATATCCTTTAGACCTTTCGGCATATCCAATGAAATATCCACTTATGGTCCTTGAATCTAATTTCTTCTTTTTTGGATTATAAATTCTTATTTCAGATAGACATCGACAAACGCTTATGTGTCGTAAACTCAGTTTCCAACCTTTAAATAACTCAAATGGCATATTTGAAACAACCTTAGTTGTTACCTATTTAATATATACACTATTGTCTTAAGAGCTTCAATTCGCAAGTATTTAGGAAGTTTGGAGCTACTCAACATGATCCATACTATGTCTAATAATGTTTAGTTTCTTCTTTTTACTACATCATTTTGATTTAGAGATCTAAGCATAGTGTATTGGGCTATTATCCTATTTTCTTGAAAATACCTAGCAAATGGACCAGGTGCTTGTCTACCTTTAGTATATCTATCATAATATTCCCCCCTTCTATCAAATCTCACAATCTTAATTTGATTACTGTATTATTTCTCTACTTCATCTTTGGATATTTTGAAAGCATCTAGTGCTTCTTTCTTGTTATGAAGCAAGTAGAGATACATATATCGTAAATAATTATTTATAAATGAAATGAAATATCTCTAGCCATACGAGTTTCTATCTGAACTACAAATATTTGTATGTATGATCTCTAATATGTCTGGACTTCTCTTGGCACCTTTCTTTGGTTTGTTGGTCTGCTTTCCCTTTATGCAATCCATAAAAGTTCAAAATCAGCAAAATTCAGAGAACTAAGTATTCTGTCATTCACAAATCTTTTAATACTTTTAATGGAGATATGCCCTTATCTTCGATGCTATAGCATTGAGAAATTGTCATTCATGACACAACATTTTATTCAAATATAAACAAGTGTTGCATTGCAATAGGTATTATCTCATAAATTAAAACATAAAAGACCATCAAATAATGTACCATTCCCAACATATTCATGTTTATAATATTACTTAAAAGATTCGTCTGAAAAATGAAAGGAATATCCAAATGGCACAAGTCTTGAAACTAAAATCAATTTCCTAAAGAAATTGGGAATATAAATGTATTTTCTAATAAAATAAAACTAGTACATAAAATTAAATTGCAATCCCCAGCAGCTTCTACATGTGAACGTATCTTGTTTCCAGATAAAATATATTGCTCACTTCCTACTGGCTTCCTTTTGTTTTGCAAATCCTACGACTCATTTGTAATGTATATTGTATAACCAAAATCAATCCACCATGTGTCAATAACAAACTTCAGTCATATTAGATTCAAAACAAACTAGGTAGATTATAGTACTATTCTTTTTAAGTCATTCCTTATATTTGACATAATTCTTCTTCATGTGTCCTTTTTTCTTGCGAAAGAAGCTCTTAAATTATTTCTTAAGGTCAGATTGGACATGTATTTGACTTTTTTCCCTTATGTTGGCTTTATTTTAATTTTTTCCTTGAACAACTAGATGTGTAATCTGTGAACTCCCTCCTTGTTCCATCGACAATCTCCCTTCCTCTTAAACACATATGGTCATTAATTTATTTATTGAAAACTTATCCTTATATGTATTATAAGAGATTTTAAAGGGTTCGTATGGTGATGGAAGGGTGTTCAAATGTAATACACAAGGAAAAAAATTAGACATCTCAGCCTCAAGTTTCTTTAACTAAGCTACAATGTCCTTTTATCTTCATGATGTGTCCATAAAACCTCAAACACCAATAAGCCTTGTAGATAACAAATTCATAATTAAGGTGTTTACAAGTGTTTCTTCTGAAGTTTCGAATTGCTTATCAACAGTCTTCAGTAGAGCACAAATATTGTCATGTTGTTCTACGGAATCATGAATGCCAACAGAAATTTTGGTTTTAATGAAAATCACACTTAGGCGATAACATCACTTCCAACATTCATTAATAACAATTTCAATTGTAGTGCTAGCTTCTGTTACCTTAGGTGGTTCGTCCTTCTGGATAACATATTCAATATCCATCCACCTTAGATGAAGAAGAATTATCTCCTTCCAAAACTTATAGTTTCACTCGTTAATTCAGGAATTTCACAACTTGTATAAGAGAAACTAACAGTTTAAATAGCTGCATAATTTAAAAATACATGCTACTTATTGATAAATTGAGACTAACAAACTATATATATGTGTTATCAATATAAAACATATCTTAAATGACATAAATCATGATATAAAAATTGCCTTTTGGCTAAAATTTTAATTTAAATAGATTTATGCTAAATTTTGTGATGAAACTATCAAATTATATTCCAGTTTATATTACCTATGGGAAAATTAGAAAAATAATTTGATATTTCATCCTAATTAATTATTCAAATATAATAAAAATTCTTATGGGAAAAATTTATTATACTAAAATAATTAACTATAATTAAAGTCTCAACACTTTATGTGATTAATTACATAAATATATAATTTATATAATTAGGGTTACTATAATTAAGACCTAATAATTAATCATAAAAACATTTTATCTAACATTCTATTCGAAATTCAAAATATAAACATAATAATCATGGGATAAATGTGGTTCATGTTGAACTTTTATATAAGTATAATTTCAATGCATAATAAATCAAATTACAAGCCTCAGTTCATATGGAAAAGGCTTACCATGCACCCTATAAGGCGTAGGTTTGAGCCTCAGCCACTATAACAAAATATATTTTCAATAAACAATCAAAACGACGTCCTCGTTATATCAGAATTTGTCTTCAATAACAACCATCTCCTATTTGGTGAGAGGCCTTCTTCAACCTTTAGCCGAATCAAAACGACCTGATTCGTAACCCGTCGAATAGAAAACAAAACCAGACTAAACAAACACCATAAAACTAATATTTCAAATGTAGAAACACTTTCAAAATACTTAATAGAAGATTTTTTACCTTTAATCGAAAGAAAAAACTTTCAAAAACAACTCTAC
Source organism: Erythroxylum shatona (assembly GCA_027568895.1). Lineage (NCBI taxonomy): Eukaryota > Viridiplantae > Streptophyta > Magnoliopsida > Malpighiales > Erythroxylaceae > Erythroxylum > Erythroxylum shatona. The sequence continues at coordinate 7,218,749 of JAOSBK010000205.1, read as the reverse complement.
ACTAGAAAATTTCAAATCTAATTTTTTTTCCAAAATGTGTAATTCTACGAAAAGTCTAACAAGTGAGAGGTTACAAGCTTTGATATCAAATGTAAGTCAATTCTAACATATATATTTAACATTAATATACGTTAGAATAGCATATAAACTAAATTTAGAAGAAAAAGAAATACTTCCAACCATTGTTGTCTTTGCTTGAAGAGTCTGCATTTTGAAGAGAAAATATATTCAATATTGTTTAATTTTTAAATAAAATTTTAATATATTATTAAAATTTTAATGTAATAAATAAGTTTAAAATTATTACAATATCAAGTTAAAATTAGTTATTAAATTAAAAATTTTAAAATGTTGATATCAAAATTAAAAATATTTAATACTATTTAATTTGTTATTGCTTGAAAAGATAACAGATTTAAAATTACAGAGAGTCTCGTCCTCTAGTAATCGCGTTGACTACGAAACTAAATCACACTCGACTTGTGAGTGATACTAGATGGACAGGATGGCAAAACTTAGGGGGTGAAAGAGCGCCTATTTTGAGTGATAAACGACGACGTACAAAGTTTGACTACCGTTACCGCTAGATCTGTGCTGTTTTGAATGATGCGATTTGCACAGAGATGTATCTTTAGTTTTCTATTTATTTTTGGGAAAATTTTAGTCAGTCATGTTTTTCTAGCTCTTCATAACGACAGTTGTCTTTCCGAACGCACAGCTGCTGAGCATATGCATTTCAGGAAAAGAAAAATTAGAAAATAAGAGAGAATCAAACTCACATGCATATAGAATCTAGCAGACCTGTGACAAAAGAATCGGATTATTGGACGCACTCGAAACTGTTGATTCACAGGTTAGAAGTAAGTTTATTGAAATTGGCGTCAAGGATAGTAAGCCAACTCACTCCTCAGGATCAGCTCCAAGTACTAGTAGAGTAATAGCAACTAGTCTTTTACAATACGTCAACTTCAAATCCTCATTTAGGTAGGGGCGAGACAGAAGTATAGAGGAAGTAATTTGTACTTCAATATGTAGCCGACTATTAGTTCACGGCAACGAATCTCTTCCAGAAAAGAACAACTCTTTATTATGTTGACTATAGTTGTTCATATATATATAAATAAGGTGATTTGCTTATCATTGGGTAGTAAGTACTATTCATGTCACGAGACACATCCCATGCTTTTCATTCTCATATGAATGAGAAAACGAAAGAAAATTTAATTTATTACCGATTTAGACTCAAATTTATTACAATATTGATATCAATAAATATTAAATATTATTCTGAATGTTTTTAAATTATAAAATAATATTTAATATATTATACTTTTACTGTAAAACCACTAAAATAATGAGTTTAATTATTGCAAATCAGATATAAGAGTTCGATAAGTTAGTAATTGTAAAGTGTAAGATTACTTCAGATTTTTCATAAAATTTGGGGATTAAATAAATCATAAATTGAAAGTAATTTTGATTGGCTCAATTGATTTAACTTTTCATTTAATACGTAACATGACGTTGACATGGCTAAATCAATTATAACATCCTAATTTAGCAATTGGAACTACCAATGATTTGTAATAAGTAAAAGCATCTAAGATTGGATTTATTAGTAAAGATTAAGTAGGCGTATTAAACACATTTTTTTCACTCCACTTAATTTATAAACATTCAACAATTATATCAATTACTAATTACATTCATAGAAAAAATTGTATTTCACTAGTAGAAAAAATCAAAGCTCAAATTAATATATGAAGGAATAGATTCCTGTTATTTGCTACAAGGGTTACTCAGATAATTTATGATCTTGGAAACCTTTATGTTTAATAGATATCCCATATTATTCTATCTAAGAAAATAACTGAGGCGATTGAGGATATCATGAAAGCTTTTTTATGGGCTGGGAATTCTAAGAACTCTAAGAAAGTTAAAGTCAAATGGAGTGAGGTGACTATCCCTAAAAAGCAAGGGGGCCTAAGGATCATCCTTATTTTTCTTATGCAAAAAGTGCTTATGTGCAAAAGGATTTGGAGGCTATTTGATGATAAACATGTTATTTGGGTAAAATGACTAAATGAAACATAGCTTAGAATTGAAAGCTTTTGACAATTGTCTATCTCAAAGGAGTACTCTTGATTCTTCTTCTAAATGTTGAAATTGAGACAACTAATTTTTCCTTTGATTAAACATGTGTTAAGCAATGGATAAAATATTTGAGTACGGATCGATAATTGGACAAATCATAGTCTTATAATACAAAGGACTGAGTTATTTAGACTACTGAATAGGCTTCCTCTCAACTCCGCAGCTTCTTCATTGATGAATCAAATGCAATGGGAAGGCAACCACAAGAAGGATTCAGTAACTTGGGTTCGAGATGCCACAGGTGGGTCCGAGATGCCTCAAGTATTTTTGCTAAGAAGTCTTGTTATAAGGGTTTGCAAGAAGGTTAAGGGAATGTTCCTTGGTTCAATCTCTTATAGAAATGATCCCTCAATCAAAAAGCCTCCATTTCACTTGGCTGGTTATAAAGAACAAGATCCGTACTAAAAATAGATGGAATGGAACTTATGACCCAATATGCATTCTTTGTAAAGAGTCTGAAGAAGATAGAGAACACTTATTTTTTCAATGTAGATACTCCAAAGTAGTTTAGAGTTGAGTTTTACATTTATTATCTGATGCCTACCTCAATTATGATTGGACATCCCTAAATTGGATCATTCATACTGCCCTTCAGAGGTTGCATGATGCCCCAATGTACAAAACTATCTTCATAATAACTATTTATTCTATATAGAAGGAAATAAACAAGAGAATCTGCAGATATGAGGAAGTTAACAAGTACAACTTAATTGATGACACCATCAATTGGATCCGACCCTTATGATAGCTAAATTTGATCAACATGCTCTATCCACAAGAATGAAAACTAGAAGGAATCTGTAATACCTATTGTTAAATTTCATATGCCTTTGTAATTTGTTTTTGTCTTTAGTTTTTTAATTTATTTATGTTGAACTCATTCTAATGTTGAGATAGCTTTGTTATAAGTAATTCAATCCTTATTCAAATTTTAAAAAAACTAATTACATTACAAAATTACATCAAAATTTACTAATTACAAAAGATGATGATAAGAGAAGGGAGAGGAGATGAAGATTATGATGATGAGAGGGAGAATTACAATTGGTTGTGCTAATGGAAGGGTGGAGATGTAGGATTGGAAACAAAGGGGGAGGGAAAACAACGATGATGATGATCACTAGTGAAAATTAAAACCTACAATGAGGGGCAAATGTGAGTGACAATGCATATTATGACAATGAAGAATAATTTAGAAATTGAAAATTAATATGTGAGACTGATGAAAGCATAGTCGTTACTGAAGAAAAATAATATTTTTAATTTAATTCTTATTAATTTTCGATTGTCATTTTTAATCTAGTATTAATTCGAAAATGTATATTAATGGTCATACTAATTAGTAATCAATCTTTTGTACGATATTATAAATTTTGGTACTATTTTTCTATTGAAACAGTATGTTATTCATATCTTTGATAAAGCCCTTCTACTACAACTGATTAGTTTTATATTAAAATTGAAAGGGTTGAAAGCAAAGCTACAAATACCATACTAGCCTTGATACTAGATTGAGTTTTGAATACCGTACAAATAGTCCCTGAATTTTTTAAAAATTGCAAAATAGTCCATTGTCATATTGTATAGTTGTATTTTATAATTTATAATTTACATTAACCCTATCGTCAAAAATCATAATAATAAATAATTATCACAATTAATATGAAATAACAATAATTTTTAGATATTTCGCATATAAATAATAACCACAATTAATATAAAAACAACCATCATTATACAAATATAAAATTAAGAACAATATAAGGTATTAAAAATATTACAATTTTATCATATAATAAATAATAATTACATTAAGACATCCAATAAAAAGAACATTAAATATCCTGAACTCTCAAACTATTACAATTTACAACAAGAGTTTATGATGAGGAAACAACTAAGTAGAAGTGAAACCTGAAATAAAACTTTTACAATTATATTACATATATAGAATTTAACATATACATCAAATATAAGTAAAATTAAAAGAAGGGGATTTCTCAAAAAAGAAGAAGAAGAAAAACAAAAACCTAGAACGTCATTAATCGTCTACGGGAAAATATCTACTATAACTGTATTGACCCCAATTATCATTTGGTACAAAATCTTCATCATTGAGATGAGCCTTATCATTATCATCATTCAAATTCAATGTACCAAATGACAAGTCAATATTTTCTCATCTAAGATTATCTTCTAAGTCATCCACATCTATCAAACCTGGTTCCTCATAAACCCAATCCGCCAAAAGATCGATGTTAATAATGAAAATTGAATCTATTAAACTACTTGTGCTATTAAGAGTTCTAGTAAACAATAAAATTTAATTATTAGAAAATTATAAGAAATTATATCAAAATTAATAATGATAATAATATAACTTTCCTGGAGCTTTAAATTATAATGAACGAAAACCAAGTTGTTTAATCTCTTGTGCTCCAATCTATTCCTTTTCTTGAAATGAATGAATTCAAAATTTTTTTAGTTCCGTTAGCAATCTATTGTACTCACACATTGACTTAAAAATCTGAATTGCAAATCTATACAGTTATGTAATACCAGTTCTGAATTGATCCCACCAAAAAATTATAAGTCATAAGATAACAAAATTAATGCTATAAACAAAATAAAATAATAATTAATTTTTAACAAATAAAAAAAGGAAACAGCTAATACCTGGAGAAAGTTATGCTCTTTGTTGAAAAACGATTGACATTCCAAAATCCTCAAAAGACTGCTTATAAAGCTCCATTTGTTAACTCAAGAGAGCTTGCATCATTTTATGACCAACAATTATTGTAATAGTAAATAATATTTCTCTATTAACTTTAACTTTTTTTTTTAAATTCGGTATGAAATAGACACTAGGATTTAAAAATGCCTTAGCTGTAACCAATGGAGAAAAAGTTGTCTTTCTTATCTTTTATTGATGATTGCAAGATATGGTGTGTACAAAGAAGACTTATATTTCAAATTGACTTTGATTGGTTCCTTTGTCCTCTTTATGGCATCAAAAAAATAACCCATTGTTGCTTTTTCTTCATTATTAGCTAAGCGAAGCATCTTTACTAAAGGCTTACAAACTCAAATAACAAATTGGCATTGAGACCAAATTCTCTATCTTCCAGTATAATTTTGGAAACCTTCAATTTAACATTAAACCTAACATGCTGAGATGCGGCCCATTTATCACTTGTAGACATTTATCTTATCTCTTCCTTCATTATAGCAAAAGACTGAAGTGATAATAAATTCGTTGCAAATTTTTTCACAACAAGACGACACAAATTCTTACCATTGGTAAATTCTTTTCTCATTAAATTCAATACTCATGCATGATTGTGGATGAACTTGATCACCTTTTTAGATTTTTGTATAGTCTCATTAATAATAGAAAAATATATGGGATCCTCCATATTCTTCAACATTAGGTCAATATAATGTGCAATGCAAAAAGTCAAAAAAATAATTATACTTATTCTATAACCTTCTTCTTACCGCTTTATAAGAGGAATCATTGTCAATAATAAACTAAACAATGTTTTATGACCCTATTTCATTCATAACTTCATTAAATATCTCAAATAAAGTATCAATATTTCTAATAAGGTTAGATACATCAATAGATTTCATCAATATTCCTAATAATGCTAGATGCATCAATAGACTTCAAAAATATTGAGTCATTTGTAGAATAAACAAAAACATTAATAATAGACTCTTGACTCCTATTTGTTCAACCGTCACATATGATTGAACGCCTATAAGTAGCCTAATTAACTCTTCTATCTACCAAATAACTTTTAATTTCAAAAATTGAGCAATTTAAAAGTTTACCTTTTAAGTTATTAATCGAAGGAGCTTTGTATCTTGCATTGTAAGAGGCTATAGCATCCACCAAATGTTGATAATAGTAAGACTGGAAAGTATTGAATGATGAACTTATATCATACCACTATCTAGCTACTACCATATTTACATTGTGAGCCGCATCTCTTGATATTCTTCAAGCAAAGTTTTCAGTTGCCACTTCACATCATAGCTTACTTTTTTACAAGATACCAAATCTCCTTTAACCTCAGCTAAATACTTCTTTAATCCAGTGATTCCTCCACCTTTCAAATGCTTATTACAAAACAAGCAAATAGTATGATTCCTTATACCAGGATCCAATACAGTATGAGTCCAAGCTGAATTATTGTATCTTCTTGAAGTGGTTTGATCAGGAGTACCTGAAGTTCCTTCCATTTATAAATAAAAATAAATAAATGTATATATCAAAATGAAGAACATATAATTTCATTACAAATGCATGTCCATCTTATGTAATATAACTCATTTTGTATGATTACTTATCATAAGCAATTCAATTTCATCAACATAATTCACCAACATACATAAATAATTTTCATTTCTAACATTTTCTATTTCCAACAATTTCGAACAATTTCAATTCAAAGTTTCAAACATCTCAAAACATACATAAACAATTTCCATTTTCAACAATTTTCATTTCCAAATTCATTTCATTCCTAACATTTTCTAAAAATTTCAATTCAACCATTACAAAACATATATAAACATTTTCCATTTCCAACAATTTTCATTTCTAACAATTTATAACAATTTTATTTCCAAAAATTTTAAATAATTTCAATTCAAAGTTTCAAACATCACAAAACATACATAAACTATTTCCATTTCCATCAATTTTCATTTCCAAATTCCAACAATTTAATTTCTAAAATTTTCTAACAATTTAATTTCTAAAATTTTCTAATAATTTCATTTCTATTTCCAACAATTTCAATTCAACCATTATAAAACATGCATAAACAATTTCCATTTCCAGCATTTTCCATCAATTCCATTTCCAACAATTTTGAACAATTTCAATTCAAAGTTTCAAATATCACAAAACATAGATAAACAATTTCATTTCCAACAACCAACAATTTCAACATTATAAATTCACAATTCACAATTCACAAAATAATAAAATATGCATAAACAATTTGCATTTTCAAATTCCAACAAATTCTAATAATTTCAATTTAACTATTACAAAGCATACATACAGTATGTATTGGTTGGTACGGTGCGAGGTTCGTTATACTGATTGAAAGGGTGTGGTAGCTATATATAGGCTTGGAATTAAAATTATTTGATATATGGGTGAATATACTTTAGTTGATTAATTTTAAATTGGTCTAATATAATTTTTTATAATTAATTAATTCCATTAATTTTGTTAAATTTGATTTGATTTCATTAAATTTGACCTACTGACTTGGAAATATATCAAACTATTTTTTCCATAAGTATTTATACATATAAGATTTGATTAATTAAATCTCAAAATTTAAAGGATATTATCTAATTTAAAATTTAAAAATTTATTGTGTAAAATGCATACTCTTTAATGCTTTCATCATTTTTAATATAAAATAAAAAAGAGTTTTTGTTAATTAAAAAACTATTATTTGACTAACGTGTCCTGGCTTTATATAATAATTGTTTATTATGCACGTGATACTTTTTTTTTGGTCATGCTTGAATAGGTTTAAACCAGGAACCAAAAAATTGATAAATAAATGTTTTATAAAAGTTAGGATAACAAAAAAAATCAAAATTTATGAAATTAGATCAAATTAATAGAAATACAATATTTAAAATTAATTATGAGGCCTAAATTTAACTCATATGTTTAACAATCAAATTGGGTTAGTAGATAATCAAATTTATCATTGCATCTAGTATGACGTAAGAATATATACATGCAAGAATAATCCATGTGATAACAAATTTAAAGTATTTATTATTTAATTATCTTTTAAATTTCAAGCAATCTAAATTAAAATATTATTATTTGTTAATATAATTAAAGGATGGATATTAACATGTAATTTAGTCAATACATTACATTAATTAAAAACTAATCGAATAACATGTTAATTTAGATTATACGAATTTTTAAAAATTAATTTTTAATTAAAAAATTTAAAATATTAAATATTAAACTAAAAACTGTAAAAAAATAATCAAATTTGAATTTCTTGTCCCAACGAGACTATCATGCTTTACTATTTCGTGACGGTAGAGCGTTAGAAACACTTTTTCATCTGCTGATTTCTCAATTTTATGTGCCAAAACAAAAATGAGAGGAAAGTAAAGCAATGGATTCGTGGTCCAAGATGGGAATTCACGTGAGGGAACACTGTAAACCCTCCAGCACCAGGACAAGCAAGAGTCACAGGCGACTCTGTCGTTTGATTTTGTCTACCAACATCCATGCATGCATCACAAATACAGGCACACCCGTCTCTCTCACCTTCCATTGACAAGCGCTTTAATTATAAATATCACTTTTCACAACATTTTATAATAATTCTCCAAACTCAAACACACAGCCAAATAGTGCATTACATACAATAAAGGACAAGCAATCTTTCAAATCTTGCATAAGGGCTTGGACGCTCAATTACTCTTGCGCCAAATTCTTGGAAGTGGGAACCCATCTCAAGACCCCCTCCAAGTCTCCTCAACCTGTTCATAACTGAAACAACTAAAGCACTTCCACATAACATAACATAACATAACATCGTTAAACCTTTGACAAATTAGCACTCCGGTGTTTGAGTATGATCCCTCTTTGGGTCACTACAGTAGTCATAGACCTTGTAGTTTCTCTGCATCCATTCCATGGACGATAACTGCCGTTGGCTTAGGCGACCGGAGCCGAAAGACGAAGAAGAGGGTGGCCGGCAAGTGGCAGGACTATCTGAAGTACAGCCGCCAATTTTAAACTCCTGGTACCTGCCGATAAAAGGTTGGTATCGATAGTCGGCTTTGTATTTTCCATCCTCTGTGGCCCACGATGATGCATCCCATATTGACCCATATACCCACATTGGCCTCTGTGGATATGTAACGTCACTTTTTCTCGGATACCTTCTAATTGGAACATCGTCTACAAAAAATCTGTAATCCATATTATAAGATCAAGAGCGTTCATAATTAAGGAGCTACGCCAAATTTTACAATCAATAATTCAATGCGAGCAGGTTCTAAGTTGTTGGAAAGCTACATGCTTCTACAATTTGATGACTTCATAAACCCAGGTGGGAAGATCATGTAGATGTTAAGAACAAATGAATGATTACAATTTACAACAAAAGTAGATATTAATTTTAGAAATGGGTACTAACATGATGTCGTTGGGGTCCCAGAAAATAGCATAATTATGGAAATCTTGAGTTGGATCAAACCAGAGATGAAACTTCATTTCTCTTCCAACAATGTTTCTATCACCGCTTCCTCTAATGTAAACATTGGTCTGCAAAGTATACGGCTTGTCTAACGTTGTTCCAAGGAACTCCATATCTATTTCATCGTGATTTCCTGGATAGTCTTCGTTGTTCGAAAGCTGTCGTTAAATGGAAAACAAGGCTCAATCATTAGCTTGGACAGAGTTAAATTTCAAGTTTTCAATGGAAATTACTATTCTCACATAGAAACATGTAATCACTCCAGCGGTATAACCGGATTGAAGCTTAATGGCGGCACCAAAGTAGCCGGACCTGTACGGATGAAGTGACTTGTACCCGCTACCTGTTCGCAATATCCTCACAAATCAGAGTTTAATCTAATTAAAGAAAAGGCAGTGAAAAAACAGCATTATTGCCAAGAAGTGAGCAAATACAAAAACAGTAGGACCTGAGCTAGTATCAAGCCAAATAGTCAATGAGTCATTGATGAGCTTTTGATGCTGAGGACCCCAAAGATTTCTAAAACCATGATCAAAGCTTATAGGACTGACTCGGGAACTGAGGTAGTAGCCAGGAGAAGGTGGGTATTTTGCAGTAGATGTGCCACAAGCCACCTTTAGAATGAGTAAAACATAGAGGAGAGGAGCCATTACGACTTACGAGAGTTGCGATGAGAGGACAACAAACAATCATACTTCTGTATGGAACATTGGGTGTATGTATATCCGTGCGGCGCACATAAATGTCAATCTAGTAGCATGATTATACACTGGGTATAAAAAGAGGACCCACAGCAGTACGGAGGTGATAAGTTGCGTGGTGGTGAGTATTACACAGAGACAGTGAAAAGATTGGGATAGAAGGACCAAAGTGCATCATTTTCTCCCTTGGGAATTGCTTGCATTCTCAAAAGTTTCCACAATGAAGAAAACTAGTTCCTAATGATTGATTTCTAGGACGAGCAAGAACCGGATGACTTCAATTACTACGGGAAATACAATAAAATAAGCAGCTATCAAAGTGTATTCTTATTTCGTAATTGCGTCGGGCGTCTCCATGTTAGGACTGTATGATGAAATAAACAGAAACTCCTATCCAGTCAATTTTTTGGAAAAAGATGAGCAGTCCAGCTAGTTAAGTCCTACTAGAATTTTTATTAGATGGGAAATGTATAATAATTACTGAATAATTTTTCCAACATAATAATTTCATAATACAAAATTTATTTTCATAGTAAGGGAAAAAAACACATAAAAATTGTTTCATATAATCGATCTTTTATTGGGACAAAATTCTCCGCCACTTGACCTGTGTACAAATCCTGGATCTTGACTATTATGCAAATGTAATATATATATTAAAAATATATGTTAAATTAGTGAATGCTAATTTTAAGGCAATGAATATCTAATAAAAAATTAAGATTTATTCATCACTCCGAGAAAGATAGATAATTATTAATAAAATGTAATTATTGAACTATAGGCACACTGATTATCTACAATATTAAAGATTTATATTTATTTCAATACAATAGATTATTATTAATTTTGTTATAATTTATCTAATTTTAAAAATTTTATATGTTAGACACTAAATAGTAAAATTTTTACAAAATACAATTCCAATTTTTAGATATATTAATTTAGTTAATGCTAGTTTTTAAGGTTATCAGTGTCTAATTATAAAATACAAGTCAATTCACAAATAATTATTTTGAAATAAATACACATTAAGTATTTAAAATATAAAAAATGTACATTTACTTAACATTACCAAAGTATTCTTAAAATTTTAAGGTACTTTAGTCATTTTGATTTGATTATATTAAACATAAGATAATAAATTTATATTAAAAATCAAAATCAAAATTCAAATGTTGAAGATGGTAAATTGTTAGTGATTTTTAATTATTTTGGAATAAATGCATATTAAGTGTCTATAATACTAAAATTACACATTTACTAATTTAAATATTTCAATAAAACATTATACAAAATTCATATACATGTACATACATAAATGTATATATTTATATAGACACACGCACGTGGAGAATTAAACTATTTTTTATTACAAGTTAACGTATGCAATAAAGATTGAAATATTTAACATATGCAATAAAGATTTAAGTATAATATAAAAATATTTTTAAATTATGTATTTATATGAAAATTATTACATTTATTGAAATTTATGATAAGGTAATATTTATGACTATTCTCCAAAAAATGAACTTAATTTTAAAAATGCAAAATTTTAAACTTTTTTATAACAATGAACACATAACACAAAATGAAAAAATTCAGCATATGTTTATAAATACCATTTATATTTTTACAACTAAAGAAAATATGAAATTTTACGTGTTTTCATATAAAAAAGTATAAACTTTATATTATTATTTAATAATAATCATAAATTAATTATATTCAATTGTTTCGACTTTCTTAACAAAGTATAATTACTGAAAATAGAATTAATTATTTTTCGTATGCAATATAAAAATATTATAAAATTAAAATTTTTTTGTATAAAGTATTATACTAATTAATTTGATATAAATTATTTATATAATAATTGATAGTGAACCATTGTAAATGAAATATGAATGACCTTACAAAAATATTATAGTATTTGCATTGCTAAAATAATAATTAAGTAGATTATAGTATTTTAATTTAAATAAAATATAAAAACAGTATAAAATACCAAGTTTAATTCTTGTATATATAATTTAAAACTTAATATTTAGCTTCAATCAACTACAAAGGTGTTTGAATATTTAGTCACGCCCAAACTCTTCCGTATAAAAGTGGTGAACAGGGAACCATTCATTTTCATGACCCGTTTTGTTATAGCTAGACATAGCCTTATTGCATAACTTCTTTTATTTTCGTATGGATCATGACTTGCAGCCTTGAGGAAGTGATGTTTTCTTTGAGGCAGCAACGTCAGAATTCTACCGATCATAACAATGTTCCGTCTGTTAATTAGCTACATCTGTAATATGCTTGACATTGCAGTCCTAGCTGATATTTCAATGATAAAGTTCTTACTCAAATAGGTTCTTATGCTGCCATGTCTTAGAACCGACCTATTCAGCTTCTTAACACGATTAATTTTAAGAATAATTAATTTGAAAAAAATAATTACATGATCATTAGTTTAGTAATTTTTATAGTCACCAAAGTACTGTCTGTTGCAACAAACCCAACAGAATATTCATCGTGGAAGTATAGTTCTGTCTTGGATTTTAAATTGTCTAACACCAGATATTGCAGATAGTATTATTTTTCAACCACCGCTCAGGAAGTATAGGAAGATCTTCGGAGTAGTTTTTCTCAAAGCAATGCCCCGAGTATTTCTCAGATTGAGAGAGACATTGCTTGTCTTGCTCAAGATCAGATGACTGTTGCAGCATACTACATAAAGCTTAAAAATTATGGGATGAACTGGGTTCCTTTAATGACACTGTTTGCTCTTATGGGGCAGATAATAAAAGTCGCAAACTGATGCAGTTCCTTATGGGACTGAATGAGTCCTATAGTGCTGTTCCAGGACAGATTTTGTTGATGAATCCACTGCCTGATGATGCAAAAGCCTGCTCTGCCATTATACAAGAGGAAAAGCAAAGAAGTTTGGTGGCTGCATGTGAAATAACAGAAACTTCAGTTATGGTTATTCGAAAGGATGAACCAATAGCTCTCATTGTTTGACAGAAACAAGGTTCTTCGCACTCTAACTCATCCAATCGAAGGCCTTTGGATTGCTATTACTATGATTGAGACAATCATTTGCGAGAAAAATGTTGGAAGCCGAATGGGTATCTGCCAGGACACCCAAAACACACATCAGCCAAGACTAATCAAGGAGGCACTTATTCTAAGCACAACAGTGGCTATCACGTCAATCATGTCAATAATGGTCCAACGCTTCAAGAAATGCAGTCGGTGACAAATAAGCTCTCTGATTTGCAAATTCAGCATATATTATCTATTATTCATGGTAAGGGACACCTCAATCTGCCAATCCTAAGGTTGATGCCTCTTTAGGTTTGTCACAAACATTGATACAATTAATCATCGGCAGACCATATCACTTCATCTCCAACTTTACTTGTCAATAGTATTGAGAAGACTTTCTTGCCACTGGTTATTATGCCAAGTGGAGATCAAGCTCCAATTACTTCTACTGAAAAATTACCTTTGAATTCAGTTATAACTTTGAAGAATGTGCTTGGTATGCCATCTTATAAGGTGAATTTGATATCTGTGAGCCGTATTACACAAGATCTCAATTGCTCAATGACTTTTTTCCCTCATTGGTGTATTTTGGACTTGATGACCAAGACGACAATTGGTTTGGGTGAACAACGAGATGAACTTTACAACTTGGTTGTAATGACAACAAAAACACTTAAAGACAAAATTCGATATGCAGCAACCATTACTGGCCATCACTTGTTCTCAAGTCACCTCCTCCACCAATTTGTGGCATCGCAGATTGGGGCACTTCTCTATATTAGATTTTATGCAAAAAATTTGTTGATTTTTTCTTTTAAAACCAATGATCTCTGTGATGTCTGTGCCCTTGCTAAACAACATCGATTTCCATTTCCTACTAGCTCCATTAAATTTGTTAGACCTTTTGAATTAAATCATTGTGACATTTGCGGTCTTTATAAAATTCCTTCCCTCTCAGTTGCTAGATATTTTTTAGCTGTGGTGGATAATTATTCTAGATTTTCTTGGGTTTTCTTTATTTATTACAAAAATGAAACACAATTTTTCTTACAATTTTTTTCTTATTTTGTCCAAGCTCAATTTAATTCTTCTATATCTAACACTGGGGTGGACAATAGAGGGCAATTTTTTTCTATGTAGAAATTTTTAAACAAAAAGACATAACTTATCAACATTTTTGCATTTACACTCCCCAACAAAATGGGGTTGTGGAGCACAAACATTGACATATTTTTGAGTTAGCATGTGCCCTTTACTTTCAAGCCCATCTCCTTCTATGTTTTTGGGCAGAATGTGTTTCCACTGCCATTCATATCATTAACCATTTGCCCACACCACTTCTTTCTCACCAAATTCCTTTTGAACGACTTTATGGAAAAATCCCTTCTTATTCTCATCTTAAGGTTTTTAGATGTCTTGCATATTTTACTAATGTCAATGTTTCTCATAAATTTGCTCCTCGAGCCAAACATTGTGTTGTTTGGGTGTCTAATTGACCAAAAATCTTACAAACTTTATGACCTTACCACCCACCAAGTGTTCACCAGTCGTGATGTTGTTTTCCATGAACATGTTTTTCTTTATGTATCCATTCAACACACCACCACAAACACAAATTCAGAACCTATTGTTCCTGCTGTTATACCAAATCACCCTTCTTCTTCAGACACTCTTTCAACCATTCCCCAACCACCACTTTTGGACCTTGTCTCACCCACTTACACTTACTTTATGTCGTTCTCAAGGATCTCGGATTCCTCCCTCACCTTTACAGGATTATGTTTGGAACTAAGTTATGTCCCCCCCAACCCATTGTCATCTTCGTTACCTGCTTCACAAAAAGGTACTCAATATCCACTTTGTAATTTTCACTCTTATCATCGTTACTCACCGCAACATCTTTCATTTATTACCATTGTTAGTCAAAATATTGAGACTACCTCTTATGATGAAGTAGCTTTTCATCCACATTGACAAGAAGCAATGCAAAATGAATTGGCCACTTTATAACACTTAGTCTCTCACTTCTCTTCCTACTGAAAGAAACTTAGGTGTCGTTGGGTTTATAAAATCAAGCGCAACTCAGATGGTACCCTCGAGCATTATAAAGCTCACTCAATTGAAAAAGGCTACACACAAAAATGATTACTATTTGCCGTTTATTAGCCTTGGAAGCTTCCCAGAATTGGTCTATTCATCAACTTGACATTCACAATGCTTTTCTCCATGGTGACAATCACAAAGAAATCTATATGTTTCTGCCTCCTAGTCTTCAGCGAAAAAGGGAGAATCTAGTGTGTTGCCTCAATAAGTCGTTATATGGCTTAAATCAAGCATCTCGTCAATGATTCGCCAAGTTCTCTACAGCTATCTAAGTTGCTGGTTTTGTTCAATGTAAAGCATATTACTCATTTTTTACAAGTCGAAAAGGGAAATCTTTTACAACTCTATTGATGTATGTTGATGATATCCTTATTACAGGTAATAATCTCACTGCTATACTTGTTTTTAAGCAATTTCTTCATAATCGTTTTTGGATTAAGGACGTGGGTGATTTAAAGTATTTTCTGGGCAATGAAGTCTCTAGATCAAAGAAAGGCATTTCCATCTCTAAACAAAAATACATTTTGGAAAATTTGAAGAATGGTGGATTTTTAAGTGCTAAACTTGTGAATTTCCTTATGGAACAAAACACAAAGCTCTCATATGAAGTTGAGCTCCTTAAAGATCAATCTCAATATAGGCAGCTTATTGGATGACTAATTTACTTGACTATCACTCGATCGGATATCACTTATTCAGTAGATGTGTTGAGTAGATTTATGCATGCACCACATAGACCACATATACAACTACAACAACTTAAAGCATGGATGATGAGATGTCTATAGTTTGTGTGATAAGTGAATGCTTTCATGATAGTAATTGCTTTTATGATAGTAATTCAGGTTTTGAGTGGTTGATTGATACAAGAGCTTCTTATCATTGTGTTCCAAAGGTGAAGTACTTCTCGAACTGTAAGAGAGGAGACTTTGGGAGCATAAAGATAAGAAATCAAAGTTCCACCATGATTATTAGTATAGGTGATATTCGAGTTCAGATAAACATAAAATGATTACTGACCTTAAGAAATGTACGACACATCCCCATTTTAAGGCTAAATCTATTATTAGCTATGTATTTTATTACGAAGGATTGTAGCACACTTTCAAAGATTTGGAGTAGAAACTGTCTAAAGGAGCAATGAATGTTTCTCGAGGAGAGTTATGTTGCACATTGTACAAGACACATTTAAAGGTGTGTAGTGGTAGAGAAGTACATATAGCTGAAAATGAAACTTCTCTAAATTTGTGGCATCAATGATTGGGACAGATAAGCTAAAAGGGATTAAAGTTGTTGACTGGAAAATCCCTTATCCCAGTTAAGAACATACTATGGCTTAATCCTTGTGATCATTGTTTGGCTGGAAAGTAACGTAAAGTCTCTTTTAAGAGAAGATCTATAAGGAAGTGGGAGATATTAGAGTTGATACATTCAGATGTCTGTGACCCTATTAAGTAGGAGTCACTAGGAGGAAACAAATATGTTGTTACATTTATAAACGATGCTTTAAAGAAGACTTGAGTGT
Source organism: Erythroxylum shatona (assembly GCA_027568895.1). Lineage (NCBI taxonomy): Eukaryota > Viridiplantae > Streptophyta > Magnoliopsida > Malpighiales > Erythroxylaceae > Erythroxylum > Erythroxylum shatona. The sequence continues at coordinate 7,201,953 of JAOSBK010000205.1, read as the reverse complement.
AAATATTGAACTCAAAGAGTTAAGCATTCGAACTTTTTAGAAGTTTCATGTCATTGTAGAAAGTGAAGTTGAAGTACCTGCAAATAGATAATTGAGGTAAGCATACTTCTAAGGTGTTTGAAGATTACTGCACATCACATGACATTAGATATGAAAAGACAGAACTAGGCACTCAATAATATAATTATGTTGTTGAGAGGATGAATAGAGCAATTGCACGGAAGTTTTGTTGTATGCTCATCAAAATATCTATGTCGTCAAAGACATTTTAGGGTGAAGCAGTCTAAATGGCAATCTACTTGCTTAATCAATCCTCCTTAATTTTATTGGATTTTGAGATTCTTGAAAGAGCATGGACTGGTAAAAATCTCATAAATCATTATCTAAAAGTTTTTGTCTGCAGTGTATTTAGATACATACCTTAGGATCGGAGAGAGACACTTGACTCAAAGGCAATGCCTTGCATCTTTGTTATATATGGCAGTGATTAGTTTGACTTTAGACTCTATAACCCAGAGAAGCAAAAGTGGATAGGTGTAGGAATGGGATATTCCAGGGGCATGAGAGAGATGTTGATCTTTTGAGAGGAGATAATTCATCACACAATAGTTATTATATGGCATTGTTAATTATTCGCTAATTTCTTCAATCACTGAGCAGCTACAGGTGAAGGAGATGAAGTGTGTGACCAAACATTTGTTAATGACGATCAAATATAGCATGGTAATGATGAGCTACATGAACAATAACTAGATAATACTGAAGATGATGTTGTTAAGGATAATGAGCAGGGGAGACTAGTGATATACAACTTTGAAGGTTGACAAGAAAGAAAAGGTCTTCTACAAGGTATCTAAGTTCAGAATACTTGTTAGTTATTGCTGAGGGCGAGCTTGAGAATGTGCAAGAGGTTGCACCTTGTGAAGAAGAAGATCTCGGGCTTGCAGCTATGAAGGAAAGGATAAATTCTTTATAGAAGAATGATACATATAAACTTGTGAAGCTTTAAAAAGGTAAAAAGGCATTAAAGAATAAGTGAATGGTCAAGATAAAGAAGGATGGTAGCAAGCTGGTAAAGCATAATGCTAGTGGTGAAAGGGTTTAGTTAAAAAAAGGATATAGATTTTGATGAAGTATTCTTAACAGTGATCAAAAAAGACCTCAATTGGAGCAATTTGGGTTTGACCATCTGTTTAGATCTTGAACTTGAACAATAGGATGTTAGAAATAGCCTTCTTGCATGGATATTTGAAAGAGGAGATATACATAGAGCAGTTAGGAGGTGTGAAAGCTAAAGGTAAGGAAAATATGGTCTACAAGTTAAAGAAAAGCCTATATAGGTTAAAACAATCTCTAAGGCAGTAGTATCAAAAGTATGGTTCTTTTATGGTGGGTCATGTTTATAAATGAACTTATATCGATGCTTGTGTGTATTTTAAGAAGTTCACAGGTGAGAATTTTATCATTCTTCTTCTATATAATGATGATATGCTAATTGTGCTTAAAGATGTCAAAAGAATCCAAAAGTTGCAGGAGGATTTGTCTAAATCTTTTAATATGAAAGTAAAGTATATTTCAGGTATAAAGATAACTTAGGACAAGAAGAGGGGGAGATTGTGGTTGTCTTATAAGAAATATATTGAATAGGTGCTAGAAAGGTTCATTATGAAACATATCAAGCTAGTTAGCATGCCACTAATACCTCACTTCAAGCTAAATAAGTGTGTATGTCCCTTAATAGAAAAAAAGAAAGATGGTATGTCTTCTGCTCTATACTCATCTGCAGTAGGGTCTTTGATATATTCAATGGCTTGCACAAGGTCAGATGTTGCACATGTTGGGATAGTGAGCAAATTTTTATCAATTCTTAGGAAGGTTCATTAGGAAGCAATAGAATGGATTCTGAGATAATTGAGAGGCATGTTAAAATGGAGTTTGTGTTTTGGTGATGGTTAACTAACTTTAAAAGGTTTTACAAATGCAGATATAATTAGAGATCTTGATGGAAGAAAATTCATTTTAGGTTTTCTGTTTAAATTTGCAAGAGGAGCCATCTCATGACAATCTAAGCTAAAAAATGTGTGGCTTATTTATGATTGAAGCAGAGTATATAATTATAGTGGAAACTTGTAAGGACATGCTCTAGCTGAAAATGTTACTTCAAGAGTTAGATGTGAAGCTGGAAGACTGCATAGTATTTTATGATAGTGAAACCGTTATTGAATTGAGCAAAAATATAATGTATCATTTCCTGCACAAAGAATATAGATGTCAGATATCTTTGGTTAAGGTCTGTGATTGAGGAGCAATAATTGATATTGAAAACGATTCATACAAACTTGCATGATGCTAATATGTTGACTAAAGTTGTTCCTGAAAGCAAACATAAGCTATATAGTAAGCTTGCCAGGATGTTTTTCAAGTAGATGTTAGAGAATAATATCTTCCGCATAATTGGGTTGGAGGGGAAGATTGTTGAGTGTCTAGTCTTATTTTGACACTTTTGGTGATCACATGAACAAGTGAAGACAATATGGGTGAAGCTCTTTTGTGGGGAGATACGGCCGTCTAAGGTGCTACACATCTATATCCTTAACTCACACAATTATGTAAGCAACACGCTCGTGTTCTTTACTTGCATAGCTATGTGGATTGATCATATAAATCTCTAAAAATGTATGAAGACGAATGTGAAGAGCAAAGACATACACAATCATGTATATACTGGTGTTCATTACATACAGAATTAAGTGTAACAATCGTGAATGTCTTTGTGATCGTCGTCTGCTATTTTTAATTAGCCAATTAAAAGAAGTTTGTCTAGTGTAATGTTGGGAAAACATAATATCTAACTAGGCTAAATCTCTTGTTGAATCCTGCGATTTCCCTATAAATCAGGATCAGCCATTGCTGCTTTATGGTACAATTTGAAAGCAAAGTCAAAAATAGACAAATACCTTCACTTCCATGGACATCATTTCATGAGTGCCGGCCATTTTGTATATAGAGGACCACTTGACTGACAGATGAAGAACGTCTAGCAATGGTTCAGTAGCAAATAAATCTAAAATGCTTGGAATAACCATGTCATCCACATCAAAGATACCCAAAAGCAATATCAATTCAAATCAAGTGAAAAAGAGAGAGAGAGAGATAAATTATTAGATTCACATAAATTTTCAAAAAATGAGATATAAAATTATTAAGTACACTTGTAACAATGAAATGCTAATCTCATTTATGACGATAATTTATATAAGGTAACCGTTTCCAGTATATCTAATGATTTTTTTAAAACTATTAAGCAACATAAAATAAATATTTTTGTATAACTACCGCTTCCTAGTTCCATTAGATACCGACTGCAATGGTTTTAGTTGTCTACATGTGCAACTACGTGTTCATCTCAAAGGTAACGAACCATCATATCACAAGTTTTTTTTATAGCAATATTTTTTTTCCGTATACTTTGGGTAACATCGTATATTTTGGTTTCTTTCGGAAAGTCCTAAAACCTACCATAAATATGTAATTAAGATGAATTTAAAAAAAAAAGATCGAAAGCTAAATTGATAAGTCAAAAATTTAAAGTTTAAAATATTCGATCTGTATTAGATTATCATAAAATGAATAAAATTAAAATTTTGAAATATGATTAAAAGATAATCTTAAATAAAAATTAATTAATTTATTTTAATTTATAAAAGTTGATTAATTTATGAAATTAATTAATTAACTAATAAATTGGTCAGTTTTTGTCAATAAGAATTATTGAAGTAAATCAAACAAAAAATTAAAATTCAAACCAAAAAGTCAATTAATTTAAGAATTTTACGGTTGAATCAGTTGAGTTTTTGAATAATGTACGATCACCAACATTTTTGGGGAAAAGAAAACAAATACCTAAAAAGGTTTAGTTGGTAGTAAAGAAGTACATCATTATTTTTGATCTACCATGCTCATAGATACAAAAATAAGTTTTATAATAAATACAAAAAACTTTTGATGCCTGAAAGGCTAGCCAATCATATCTAAATGTAATGTCATATTTCCTTTTCATTTATAAAAGATGATGCCCTCCCATTCAAAAAATAAAGAATATGAAATGAAATATTACATCCCTTACTAATTTGGTTGATTATAATCTCTTTTTTCTTTTTCCTTTGGAAAAGGATTAGTTCATTTTATCTATATCTAAATATGTATAAATATATTACCCTATATTTGTAAGAAGTCGCATATCACAATCCTCTAGTAACTCTCTTCGGCCACAATATTTTCTATTTGTGGCTGATTGGTTTGAATGGATAACAAATAAATAAAAGAGACAATAATATGCCAAAAGGTTAAAGAGTTTCCATGGGAATTGTGACTTGATTATTATCTGATCCTTACGATATGCTCTTAATTATTCCTAGTGAACTTTGCTAATCCAAATTACATCATCATAATTTTAATTATTTAACTGTTTCGTCTTCTTTAAATTAATGTATAAACCCGGATAACTTGTGATTGCAATACATTTTGTAAGGTTCAAAGCAGAGCTTTCGTATTTAGATGATATAGGCCCATGGCTAAATCTACACGTCTTTCAGAATACTACATGATGCGTAGCTCCGTTGGCTTAAAAACTGAAAGCAAAATTTCCCCTGTTACTTGATTTAGCCAGTCATTTCTTCACCTTGTGTTTCATTTATTTTGTGATTAATGTTTAATTAGAAATGCACTAAGAATGGAAGACAAATGTTTAATCGCACATAGCAGGTTAAAATGAAAATTACATTATATGATTAAAACTTTCGAATATCCCAGCAATAGATAACGATTGCAAACTTAGGCAGTATTATGAATGCCCTGCCGACACTTTGGATTCCCTAAAAGTCGATTACCCACCAAAGTGTAAGCTAAATGTCCTTTTCGGCAACTTTGAATTTGTGTAGGAATTAATTCCATGCATATGTCGGTAGTAAAAGTGACAACGCAACCAATTTGTTTCCCTGGTAACTGATGTTTTCTCTTCAAATTTGCCGCCAACCAATGAAGATCTAATGAGGTACTGCAGGATTCATGATTGTCTATCTTACTTTAGTTTTTCGTTAGTTGACTGTAGGTTCCTTCACATTTATTTTGGGAATACCTTTTTACAATGACAGAATATGATTCTGATTTATAAATATATATTTAAATAGTATTACATTGTTTTAATTAATTTAGTTTAACTGATTCTTTTTTAATCAAGAAAAATGATATGAAATAGATGTGAAAATACAGTCACTCAACTATTACTTAATCTTCCCAACTTATTAGTGTTTAACAATTTAAGGACTTCATTCAAAACCCACCCAACTATTAGCTTAAGCCTTTAAATATAAGTTAGGAGTTCATTTCAAGAACCATATGTTAATTTTAACATAAAATCTATGATAATCATGTCGAGTTATTAAGAATACTTAATTGCAGAAACATATCTGAATCTATTAGAATACACTTAATTGAGATGTTGCAAGTTTTTCGGCTTTTAGCCTTCTAAGAGATATGTATCAGTTATCCAGTCTTTTCTAACAATGAGGTAACAGAAAAGAAACCCTGATTAGTTCTATTGGAGACTATAACCACTTATTTATATGTATAGCGCTTATTCCCAATTTCCCACCATAATTTCAGAATATTACATTAGAGTTTATATACATATAATACGCATAATGAATTAGTCGTTTTAGGCTTTAACCTGAAACCTTAATAGATCACTTTTAATTTTAGGTGAAACCTTATAATAGCCTATTACATATATATATGTAAGTCCATTAAAAAAAATTCCGACAACCTCCCACTTGGATTACATATATATGTTATAATAGACCTTACGAGCCTAAAATTGCTATTATTATTAAATTATCTTTAAAAAAATTTGATCCTTCAATCATATTAATATAGGATCAAAGAAATCTTTGTCACAATTATTGTGACTAGACTCACTAATGATCACATACATCAATATAATTAATGACATGGATCAAGTATAAATGTGTAGCACGAAAATTTCATGTCGTATGATCTTATCATGTCATTTTTTAACTAGTCCTATCTTATTCCTTAGTGAGATCAATTCAGACAAATTATAGTGTATATACACAAACTCATTTATACTACATAATTAAATCATAAAAACTTATGACACATGTCAATAACCATAAGTATCCATACAAGACAACCTCTTATTAAACTAACATATCATCAAATGACATAATACCTATATGACTAGTGTGCTTATAAAAGACCCCAGGTGGTTAACCTTTAGTTAGTGAATCTATAATCATGGATTTTGTCTTAGCATGTTCTATATAAACATCTGATCACTCCTAATTCTTTTTTCAACAACCAAGAACTTAATGTTGGTGTGCTTTGACTTTCATGAGCTTTTGTTATTACTAGAATAAAGCACTGCTAACAGTCACAAAATAATTTAAATGGTCTTTCAATGCCATTTATAATTCGTAGCCTAGTGACAAAGTTTCGTAGCCATATCCTATGATTGCATGCCTTATAACATGCTATAAACTCAGTTGCCATGGTAAAAGAAGCTATAGGTATCTGTTTAGTATTTTTCTAGGAATATCTCCTTTACTAAGCAAGTAGATATAGCCTAAAGCGGATATACTATTGCGAACTCAGAGTCAAAATACCTAATGATATCTAAGATCTGCTATATGTGAGCATGTAGTCTTTATTCCCCTAAGATGCCATATATGTTGGGACTCGATCCGGAAACCGGACCCCAACCGGAAAAGTGTAACACGAATACGAAAACGAAGTGCGGAAACGAAATCGAAAGCAGAATCGAATACTCGAAATCATAAATCGAAAGAATCCAAAGCGGAAATACATAATACAAAAGGACGAACGAATCGGAAATCAAAGCGAAGCAAAAACAAATTGGAATCACAAGCAGAAACATCTCGGAAATGAATTGAAATGGAAGCGACTTGAAATCGTATTTTTAATGGAAACGAAAACAAAACGGAAAACGAACTCGAATACAAATGACACCGAAGCAAACAAATCGCTTAAACGAACCGAACACAAATCCGACATCCGAGAACA
>JAOSBK010000205.1:7181840-7194752 GCA_027568895.1 Erythroxylum shatona | reverse complement strand
ATTTCACAAAAGATCACAATTAGACACTTATGCCGGGAAATGTCATGAATGCATGTATACCATGTGCATGTGCAACAAATCATCAGTCATATCACTATAGAGGCTATAGATGCATGTGCATGCTAATGAATTATTCCTAACCCGTCCCAATTTACTAAAATACCCTTCCTATCGGTGATGGGATGTTACAATGTAGGCAAAAAAGACGCTGGTGGCTGTGATGAAATGAGAAAATTACAATCATCAAGTGTGCCAAAGGCATGAATATCTAGTGGAAACATAGGCTGATCTGTAGGTGGAGTCTTAAAAGGGAAACATTTTCATGAAAAATGACATCTCTGCTTACAAAAAATGTTTGAGAAATTGTATTGAAAAGAATGTATCCCTTTTGAATTGTAGAATATCCAAGAAAGATGGATGGAATAGCCTTTTGTGAAAACTTATCTTGATAATTTGTGACTGTAGCAAAGCAAAGACAGCCAAACACTTTCAAATGAGATAATGAGGGTGGCTTGTGATAAAGAAGTTCATAAGGTGTCTTCCATCCTAAAACTGGTGATGGTAATCGATTTATCAAATAACAGGCAGTGAGAACACATTCCCCCCAAAACTTGACTGGTATATTGGAATGAAATTTAAGGGCTCTGGCTATATCACGGAGGTGTCTGTGTTTTCTTTCTGCCACACCATTTTGCTGTGGTGTGTGAATACAGGATGATTGATGAATGATGCCAAGTGAAATGAAAAAAGAAATTCCTTCGGTGCTGAAAAACTCACTGCCATTGTCACTTCTAATGATTTTGATAATGGCAGAGAACTGAGTTTTGACATGGGCAATGAACTCTTTCAAAACAAGAAAGGCATCACTCTTGAGTTTAAGTAAAAATATCCAAGTCATCCGAGTTTTATCATCAACAATTGTTAAAAAATATCTATGGCTACTGTGAGTAGAAAATCTATATGGACCCCAAAGATCAATGTGAATTAATGAAAATGGAAGATCAGCTCTAGTTTCACTAGATGGAAAAGGTAATCGAGATTGCTTGGCAAGTGGGCAAACAGTACATTGGGAAACATTATGAGTTGAAGAAGAAACAGAATGTAAAAAGGGAATTTTATTCATTTTTGAAATTGATGTATGACCAAGTCTAGCATGCCACAAAGAGTAATCAACATGCTTAGACACAGATAAAGAAGTAACAGGGGACTGATGAAAAAAAGAAAGGTTTACATTGGATTGTGAAGCTGGTAACATTGGTTGATGAAGCAGCAGATAAAGGCCATCCTTCTCTTTACCAATCCCCATCATCCTTCCACTGTAAAGGTCCTGTAGAACACAAAAGGAAGGATAAAAGGAAACAAAGCAATTGAGGTCTTTAGTTAGTTTGGAAATGGATATAAGATTGAAATTGAAAGAAGGAATATATAAAACATTATTCAACCTATGACTTGGAGATAAAGAATGAGAACCAATATGAGTGATGGAAGCAGTTCTACCCGTGGGCAATTTCACATAACAATTAGAAGTACAAGCAACAGGTGAATCCAGAGAATCAAAATCAAAAGTCATATGGTTAGAAGCTCCAGTGTCAAGAATCCAGGTAACTGGATCTGAACCAAGAGAGGTACCTGCCATGTGAGCTACTGCCTGCACTGATGATTCCTTATTGAGAAGATTAAGAATTTGTTGATATTGTTCTGGAGTGAAGGTTGATGCCTGTGAAATGGGGGCTTCATCAGAATCATGAGAGGAATCATCGGAGAAGGAGGCTTCTTCTTGGTGAATTTGAAATCAGCTGGAAAACCATTTAACCGATAGCAATTTTCCTTCTTATGTCCTTCAATATGGCAATGATCACACTTGCCATTAAATTTCTTCTTGGAAGTAGAAGAACGGTGAGTAAGAAGAACAGTAGGTTCAGAAAATGGAGGAGCCGCAATTTCTCGTTGATGTTCATCACGAACAACCATGACATAAGCCTGATTAACCAAAGGAAGAGGCTGCATCAGCAGAACTTGGCTACGAACATTAGCATAAGTTTCGTTTAGCCCCATAAGAAATTGGAATAAACGCTGCTGAGAGATTTGAGCATACTTCTGAGTGAGATCACAACCGCAAGTAGAGGCAGGGACAAGCACATCATATTCATCCCAGAGTAAACGCAGTTTTGTGAAATAGGAAGCAACAGAGGAGGTACCTTGAGTATGAGAGGCAATCGCACGGTGAAGATAGTATATTCTGGAACCATCAACCTTATCATATCGCTCTTTAAGATCCTGCCAAACTAAAGTAGCATTCGAAGCAAAAACAATACCAGCCGATAGCTCCTTCGAAACAGTATTGAGAATCCAAGAAAGGATAAGAGCATTGCAGCGATCCCATTGAGCATGAAGATCGGAAGGAAGAGAATCGCAAGAGCAGGATCCATCAATGAAGCCAAGCTTATTTTTTGCGAGAAGAGCAATTTTCATTGAACGGCTCCAGATGCAGTAATTGTCAGTGCCGGTGAGCTGATGTGAAACAAGAACAATGCTCGGAAGATCAGATGGATGGAGGTAAAGAGGACTGTGAAAATCAATGGCAGTTAAAGAAGCAGAGGAAGCAGAATCATTGAGAGCCATGAAGAAATTAGGGATTTGATAATGAAATTAGGGATCAGGAAAGAATGAATAGAAAAAAGAAATCAAAAATGAAGAACCGAAGATAATGAAATTAGGGATCGTGAAAAGAATGAATAGAACAAATGAATCAAAAATGAAGAAATGATGAGAAAGGAATCGAGATCGAAAAAATTCCTATTATGGCTCTGATACCATGTTAAGGAGATAAACGAAATGAAGAATGAGAGATGATTTTCATTCAAGTTAAAAAACGTTTACAATGTGACAGTATATATACTAAACTGTACAGCTAATCAATCTAACTAAATACAATGACTAAACAGCTAAGTATAAGGTTATAACTAATTACAGATTAGCAATAAACAAATATTAATGGAACAAACTCTCAACACTTCAAAGCTCTTTCATGCAACTAAAATGAAAATTATTTTTCACTCGAAATGTCGTACAAATAATGTTAAGTCTGTCTTCATGACATGTCGACGATAGTGACTTAAACTTCTGGATCACACTATAGTTTGGACAAATTTCTTTTTTATCTTTTAAGTAAGGGAGGAAGAGATTAAAATTTAATATCCTAAATTAAAAATGAAGAAACAAAAAGCAAATTTTAATTATAGAGAAATTATTTTATAAAAATACAAGAAATTAACATATTTAAGAACGACCCTTCCTAAATCACAATTTTAAAAATCTTAAATACTATTTCCAATACTTTTACTGTTATCTATTTTATCTTTATGTATTAAACTTTTACATCATTGTTCTAATAATTAAGAATATTATTTAGGTCTTATTTACTATATTATTAACTATTCATACACTAACTTATCAAATCCTTAAATTTGACTTTACTCATATTATTACTAAACTTATGTGAATCTCTACAAGAACACAAATTTAACAATTATTACGATACTTGAAACAAAGTATAATGAAAATTACACTTACAAAAATTACATTATTTATTAATGTTTAATTATACTTTTATAAATAATAAGTAATCTAAAAATAAAAAAGAAGAAACACAAATAAACACAATATCATTTAATATTAACAGAAATAAACACAATATTATTTAATATTAACGTTTTGATTTAAAATGCTAATATAGTGTCAAATATTAATTATAATATATTTAAATATTTAGTAAGCTAAAATACATTAAAAAAATTAAAAAAAATTGCCTTTAAATTATCATTCAAAGCTCGTAAGTCATAATGTGAAAATCCTTTATTATAAATTTTAAGTTGGAGTATTTTAGATTCATATATTGATGGTCATCAAAAAATTAGAGTAGAAGAAACTTCAAATAAATTTATAAGTATAAGAAGCTAAAAATTAACCTTAGTCTTTGAAAGGTGAAAGAATTATGTAGAAATATGAGAATTATATCAACCCAAAATTGTCTCTTTCCCTTCTCTACAATTATTAAATGACATTTAATAGCCTCCAACTATTAAAAGAATGAACGATGCTAAAATGCAAGTGAAAGTGGGCCCTCAACGAAAGCTGGTAAGAGAATGACCGTGACAGTGAAAGTGAGCCTAGACAAGTGCCTGCCGTCGGAGACTACTTCTTAGATAAGAACTAGAATGTGGTTGGCAACAAACTTTGTGCACCAAAAGAAGAAAAAAACTTTGGCACCAAAAGCAGAAAAAAGATGGTAAGCAGGAGTCATTAATCAATATACTAATTATTAATATCATGGTTGTTGTTATTATCATTATTATTATTATTATCATCTTCATCATCGCAATTATTATTATTATCATTATCATTATTTAGTCATATTTTTATTAAATAAAAATTATTTTATATAATGATGATGATGATAATAAAAATAATAAAATAATGATGATAATGGTAATAATAATAATAATAATAATAATAATAATAAAGCTTTTCTCATATTTTTTTAAAGACAAAGTATATTCGAGGTCAACGTCAATCTCAACCAAACTTTTTGTACTGTTTGATAACTCTAAAAATTATGAATCAAATAGATCTATGCTCTTTTTACACTTTCTTTTTCTAGGTTTAAATGTTGATGCTGGATTGTTTTGATTTGCACATTCTTCATCCTTTCTAATATTTGGCTGCACTTGATTCACATTATTACATGTTTCAACATTGTTGTCATTTTCACCTATACTTACTTCATATTAACGTCAAACTTTATTTCATATTGCTCTATGTCTTGCACAAATTTAAGCTAATCGATCAAAATGGATAAATGGTTTTCATCTAAAGTTGATGCTTCTTTGCGACTTGATATAATAATAACAATATTATCATAAATAATTACTTGCACAAAATAAATTCAACATGAAAATAAATAGTAAAAAGATAAAATTTTTATTTATATCTTTGCCTAACCCATATGAATGTCTTTATCACCAATCACTATTTTTTGCTCATCATCCCATCCAAATTTACTACCATTTCTTTTGAATATCCAATATGTATCCAAATAGTTTCTTTAAAATTTTAACTTTAGATTCAATATGAAATTTGACTTTAAGATTAGTTTCAGACATTTTTTTTTAGTATACCTTTCAATTTCAACATAATATTCATTCTTATATTTACAATCTATCTTCCACATGATGCTTGCTAAATCAGAAAGCACGTTGAAAAGCATTTTTTAAAAGTATTTCAATATCTTTTATTTTCCCCCTTTCCTTTGATAAGTTGAAATTGCATATTATTTTTATTTTTTTAATAAGACTCCATCTATAAGACATATAAAATTAAAACTTATAACAAAAATGAAAATAAACAAAATAATTAAAATGTTACATATGTAAAAAATTAATATTTGTGAATAACAAAATAAGTTTCAAAGATTTTTCAAGAAAACTACAAGTAAATAAATTATAAAACTATTAATAATAAATGACAATGGCTACTTCTAGCTCTTCATGACATAAACATTTCCTCTGTTAAATTATCTCTCTATGCAGTCTGCCATATATGAATAGGCCAATTTTCTTTGTCAATAGCATGAAAACTTTACCAAGGGGAAAAGTTTTCGAAGCTATTTCTTAAAATTAACAAAGATTCTTTTCTGTTGATCTTTGGAAACTTCTTCGAATTAATCTTGCAATCAGCATTTGGGAGCCAAGTCGATCTGGTTGTAATGTGTCGAACAGTGGTCAAGTCCTCCATGAACAAAGTGTGTGGATTAGCAAAACTATAATTGGTGAGGTTTTGCCAACGGAACGGAAAGAGAGCCATTCCAATTTAGATCTTTTTACTAGGAGAGCATTCACGTCACTTCATATCCTCAATGATCTGCTAGAGATGTTCCCAGGGGCAAGCTTCCATGATGGTGAACAGTGGCGGATCCACAATGGGGCAAGTGGGGGCAAGTTATTATTTTAAGTTTTGCCCCTTGGTTCTGCCGGATTCTGGCGGAACTGAACGTTGTCGTTTGGATCCATGGAGTTGGTTGCTTTCTGTGGTAACTTCGACGTGAATATCCCTGCAAAACAAAGAAGGCTTGTCGGGGGTTGTGTCCCGATTAGCCCCTCCGACGCTCAAGTCAGTCTCTTCTGGTGAAGGTGAGGTTGCCGTATGTTAAGAAGAATAGGGTTGTAATTACGTACCTCTATTATGGTGAAATTATACCTTATATATAGAGCAATAGCTAGGTTTAAGTCTTTACGTGCGCATAGAAGTCTCTCACATGTAGATGAACTGAAGAGAGTGCTTGGACTTGACATAATCATTAGGTGTGTGAGCATTAATTGCGTTGGTTTTATAAAAGGAGGAGTGAGCATTAATTACATTTGAAATAGATAGAAGTGAACGGTGCACTTATCTATCTACAGTGAAGCAAATCTGATGTGAATGTGAAATAATGACGTGAAGTGCATTAATTGTTGATTGGGAAAAATACTGTGGAATCGTGCATGTCTGTAGTGGGTGTCAGCTTGTTAATTTTCCAAACTACTTTATTTGGGGTTATACATGTGTTCTTCGTAAGAAAATCACCGTCGATTAGTTTCTATTTTTCAGACTTGGTATTTTGGGTTTGTGCATGAGATACACATAGTACTAGGAGTATTTCGTATAGTTTAATTGAAGTTATTAAAGTTATGATGAATCAGTTCAACTAATGGATAATTTTTCAGATGTATTTTGAGAAGTTGTTTAATTAAAGTTGTTGAAGCTGGGATGAATCAGTTCAGCTGATGGAATTCTTGTGATACATGAATAATTATTAAAATTAATGATATACTAAAAAATTGTAGAATTATTAAATAAATAAAATTTATAAATAATATTAAATAGTTATTAAACAAATACAATTAAAAAATTGTATTTTAAAAAATCAATATTAAAATTAAAAAATTATTAAATTAAAATAATTTTAGAAAAATGGATTAAAATAATACAAATAATAATAAAAACGTCACGGAAGACATTTCGTAACGTTTTTATAAATGTCGAGGAATGTCTTCTGCGACGTTTCTAAGAAAAACGTCGCGGATTCCTTCACATTCTGTGACGTTTTAAAAACGTCGCGGAATGTTAGACAATCCGTGACATTTTTTAAAAACGTCGCGGATTGTTCAAACTTTCAGTGACGTTTGTTTAAAAGTCGCGAAATGTCTGTATTTTTCGTGACGTTTTACATAAAACATCGCAGAAACCTTTTGCCTACACCACATTTCGCGACGTTTTTTGTGACGTTTTTTAAAACGTCACAAAATACATTCTGCAACTTTTTTGGACATTTTATTTTCTTGCAGTGAGTATTATTAAGTGCAGAATAACAACTGCTTAACCCACAAAGAAAAAGTTTCATTAATAAGAATACAAATTTTAGGCGTGCATGTGTTGTTTATTATAGCGTCGAACATAGTTATGGTGAATTTTTTAGCATGCTTCTTTTCTTTATTGACAATAATATCACACAAAACATGGATGATATAGTTATTAGGTCTAATCTTATGCATCAGTACTTGATGTCAGAGTTTCTTTCATAAAGTGTTATTAGAATTCTTATGTAAGTAGAGCAATTAATATGTTCATAAATTGGTATCGATATTGAAAGTATAAATTTATAAATCGATATTTTTAGTTTTTGGTTTTCTATGTTCCATTTGTTGTAGACATCTTATTAATAAGATTCTGAATTTATATGATCCATGTATGTTAAGTTGGAATGTTGTATTGAAGTATACATGAATTCATTTAATAATGTAACTAACTTTTAACTTTAAAGCATTATCATTTGAAAAGGTTCATTCTTTATTTATGCGTAATGGTCGAGTAAGGTTGGGAAGACCTCATAGTATTATATTTCATTCTTATAATACTGCATTAACTAAGATGAAATTCAGTTGACAAACCCCCATCCATTCTGTCTCGCTCTATTTAACCCTTCATTTATGGCACTCTTAAGCAAGGGCAAGAAGGGCCACACTCATTAAGGGCCTATTAATTACAAATTATTTTACAACATATAAATTTTCCGTTTGAGCAAATAGGTCTAAAAAGAGTTTTTTTGTAAAGATTTAAAGGAGTTTATTTAGGGAGTAAACATCAATCTCAATTTGTTTTTTTTTTAAAAAAAGCTTAGTTCATTATCATACATATGAAAACTTCTTTTTATTAGGAGGTAAAACAACCATGGAAGCAGACATTTCAAAATGAAATTCTTCTAGCTAAATGTCAAATTTTATATTTTCTAATTGAAATTCAGCAAGAGAAGGCTTTAAATTGACGAATTTAGCTTGGCCTTGCCACCATCAACGTACGTTGTTCCCATCTAAGTAAGAAATGCATCTCATTCATTCTCTCAAGCCTCATGTTTTTCTTTATTTTTTGCTTTGAATTTTCAATTTTCTCATTATTTTTTTAATTTGAAGCCTGAGTAAAAATTTAAAATTTGATTATGTGTATAATAGCCTTTTCAATTTGGGTTGAAATTTTTTTCCAAATTGAAACTCATACTAAATGTTAGGTATAATTTATCTTTGTTTTGGTTTTCTATTTCAATTTCAATCATAGTTTATTCAGATAAATTGAAATTTTTAATTTTATATATGATATTTATCAATTGTTATTCTAAGTATAATTTCAATTCAAATTGAAGTTTGTTTAGGTAATTTTTCTCTCTCTCATTTTGCATATATCATAGTTGATAATTTTTAACCCTTATTTCCATCTTGAATTGCAATTTATCTCTCTTCCATTTATTAAGATATAATTAGCATTTTCTGGTTAATGGCCTCGAATGATTTTATATGTATAAATTTAATTTTGAAAATTTTTGATGAAATCTAGTTTCAATATTTATAGAATGTGGATATTGTTGTTAATCTCGATTCTTTACGGTAAAAGTGGATCACTGCTAGTTTATGATGTTTTAGAATTACGTAAAAAATCGAAAATGAATTATGAGTATGATAGTTTTTATAAAAAGAAAGTGACAATACCATTAATATATCTATGTGGTAAAAGGTTGAATTATTGTTGTTCTATTGCGCCTATCTACTTCTTCTAATTTCATATATGTGTTTTTTTATATAGTTCAATTATATTATAATTATTTTATATGATGCTACCTAAAAGGTATTTGTCTAGAAAGGGGAAAAAAAGAAATTGAGTAGAATAGTTAATATCTTAAAAAAAGAATTGTCAATAAATTTGTTAGAAAGTGACCTTCTATTGAGAATTATGAGAAATTATGTGAAGATAATTTTTCACAATATAATTAAATTTAAGTAATGAGATTCATATTCTTGATAATGTTAGCAATTTACGTAAGTATAAACATCAAATAAATCTAAGTTAGAGAGTTTAAGGGTAGATGAGAAACCAATATTCTTGTTGTCTTTATGTTCCAAAAGGTACCCACGTCTTTAGATCTCTACTTTTGGACATGAGTTGTGTTTGATGTCTTGTTATTTCTTTTATATTTTTCCTCGTATTAACCTAAGCAACTTAATTAGATTTTTTTTCTTCTGGTATTAAAAAAAGATTATTTCGAAAATGGATCTCACTAGAGCTATGTGAGCTCCACGGGACACTGTCCTACATAAAATGAAAAATTAATAAAAAATCACATAAATTCTGAGATGATATTTAACTAAAAGAATGTTAACAGGATCAATTCATCGATTAGGGACTTAATTAAGATGATTTTAAAAACATTAGTATTCCTTTTGCATGCTTCCAAATTTTAGAACCTAAATTAAAATTTGGTACTAATATTAAGGATAAAAATGTGCATTGAACCTTTTTTATTTGTTAAACGTTTACTTTCTTAAAGACTAACTCGTTTTCTTTTTTTTTTTTTTTTTGTTTCAATTACACAGCTAAGAAAGACAAAAACAAAATTAAAGAAATAGAATGATGTTAGGTACTGTTTTAATTCTATAAAATTTGTTATTGAAAAAAATAATAATTTTATTCTTTTTGGGTATTGAAAAAAATAATAATGTTATTCTTTTTGGGTTTTAGAAGAAAATTAATTATTAGCTTTATTTTAGACAAAATTGATGTCGTATATAATTTGAAACATTTAAATGTTTTTCCATTGAAATTAATGTTTATTTTTAAATAGACATGAATAAAACTATGCTCATCTTGTGGTTTCAAGTTTAAATATAATTAATTGATAATATGTTTTATTTAATAAAAAGAAATTTTAATGTGAGTATTACGTCAATGTTAGAACCGCTATTCATCGACGGGATAACTTAACGTTTAAATACAAATTTATCGAAAGATAATTTTTAGTCTTATTTTCTTTCACGGCTGAGAAATTATTGTGTTTAATTATTATAAAAAAATTCAATTTTCTTTTAACAAAATACCTTTATATTCCTCGATAATAGTTAACTCCTCAATGGTAAGGGTCAGGGTTAAACTTGTGTGGTCCAATATTAGATCATCGGATCGAATTGACAGAAACTTGAAAGAGATGCAGCTATTAATCCGCGCTTCTTAGAATTGACTTGGAACATGTAAAAACTAGGGGGAAACTACTCATGCAAAATGATTACTTCTTTTTTGTTTTCTAATTATGATGTGTTTGTAACGGAAGTGGTCTAAGTGCATTGAGCAGCAACCAAGATGATGCTTTGCTGAGTCCACTTTTCACCTTTTTGAATACAGCAGTTGGTGCAGACCAAAAGCTAGCTTTCTCTTAGAAAACAATTGGGTTGTCTTTCTTTAAACTTTGGCTGGTGACAGACATAGAAGAAATATTAAAGTAAATGGACGTCGCTTTTAGTTGAGGTTTTACACTTAAGGATATCGTACACAAGCAGAACTAGAGGCTGAAGAACTCCGCGGGTAACTATGATCAATATCAATATGAAAGAGAATCAGATGAAGCAATACAAGTGGCAGCAGGAGCAGATTGCTTCAATCAAGGAATGTATATTGCTCGTTTTAGGCATGACTCAGCAAAATTGGCAAGGAGAAAACACTTGCAAAAATGGAAAGAGGTGGGCGGTAATTGGATGAGTTTCAACTAATGTTGAAACAAACCAAAAACTCATCTAGATAAAAAACAAGTTCATCTAAATTTTAAAAGAGGAAATTGTAACAGTGAAGCAAACAATACCAGAAAACCAAAAACAAGCACAATCTGGAATTATTAAAGAAAGAAAGAAAAACACAGAATCTAAACCTTGTCAATGAACTAAAAGACAATATGATAATGGTAAATCAGTCTCTTAGTGAGTATTTCTTGCCAGTGAACGGCTGAAACACTTTGTTCTTGGAGGTTTCTTCGACCACCACTTTCGCTTCTGTCTTAACCGCATGATCAGCTGTTTTGTACAATGACTGTGGCTTCACCACATCTGATAATGGTAAATCAGTCTCTCGTTTCGCAGGTTGTGGAGGTTCTGGGAACTGTCGTTCACAGTCAAGGGAAGGAACAAAATCTAGCTCGACATCTGCATCAATGATGCACACAGCGGAGTTCGGTTTAGTCTCAACAACGTTAAAGTAATAGTCCTTGCTGTTATAGTTGACCACGATGGTATCTCCTCTAGTAAGGCAGAAATAACTTCTCAAACTTGTTTCTAGAACTGCTCTTACGTTGGACACGCGAAAAAACTCCGAAGAGTGTGGCTGTAAACACACTTTTGTTCCTTTCACAAGAGTAATTCTCTTTACATCCACGAAATCACCATGGTCCAATTGCAGATTCTCCATCATCCACTTGGGCAAATACACTGAACCCTCCTCAGCAGTGAACTCGCTCACTCCACAATGTGACAGACGCTTCGAGGGTCGGTTTTCAATCTTAAAGAGCATCGGATATTCATCAACTTCGAGGTCTAAGAGAATGGCAAGTGCTGATCTTGGCATTATGATTTGGTTTCCATGTTCAAGATGGGACTTTCCTATCGAAGAGAGGGGATGGCAGCGATAGAGACGCTCGAAAACACCATAGCGGTCAGGAGAAGATACAGAGATTGTTGGTGGCAGATATTCATCTAGACCCTCGACGTCTTCACCACTGTAGCTGGAAGAAAGACTTACATATTCAGAGTCGCTGAGCTCAATATCAGAATCATGAGACTCGTTACTGCTACCGACGTCCATGATAGGTTAATTTATGATTTGGATGGTATCTATAATTTTTTTTCTGCTTTCTTTGGATATCTTAATGTGTGAGGGTGAATATTTAGATGTGTTTATATAGTATTTGAGGTGATTCCTAATCCAAGTAGGAGCCCATGTAAGACGGTTGAGAACGATTCGAAAATTTATGAGATTTGTGCATATCCATTGATAATTTTAGTCCAAATAGAAAGAGATATCTTAGTTCGGAACGAGTTGGGATCACCTCTTTCTATTTGGATTAAAATTATCAATGGATATGCACAAATCTCATAAATCCATCAATCAATCTTAAGAGAGTTTTGTTTCCTTATTGCATTTTAACGCAAAACTATTATAGAATACTAATTATGAATCGATAATTTAAAAAGAAAATTAAAATTTCTAATTAGAAAATAATGATAAATTAATGATAATTCAAATTCAACCCAAAACTATATTACAAAAGAATGATACATCAAGTGCTAACCATTTTGCAGAGATCTTTTACGACTTTCTTCGACATAAAAGCTTGCTGTTAACTACTCCAAGCAATCCGAATAATACTCTTAGTGGTTGGGTCGGTCATGCTAGGCCCAGGTCTAACCCTAGGATGATGTGTGGGCCGATCGGCCCACTCCCAAGATGTTGAGTTAAAACACAACAGAACTAGTTGATGTTGAATTAAACACGTCAGGTACTTACTATATA
>JAOSBK010000205.1:7157287-7181740 GCA_027568895.1 Erythroxylum shatona | reverse complement strand
CTCGGCCAGGTTACCAAGACCGAATCTTGGAACCAGGCGATGCCAAGAAAACAATCTTGGATCGCT
This sequence comes from Erythroxylum shatona, assembly GCA_027568895.1. Lineage (NCBI taxonomy): Eukaryota > Viridiplantae > Streptophyta > Magnoliopsida > Malpighiales > Erythroxylaceae > Erythroxylum > Erythroxylum shatona. Next base: position 7,181,674 of record JAOSBK010000205.1, on the reverse strand, counting down.
CGGCCTCAACACCGCTCGGCCAGGTTACCAAGACTGAATCTTGGAACCAAGCGATGCCAAGAAAACAATCTTGGATCACTCGGCCTCAACATCTTTCGGCCATGAGAACGATTCTCTTAAACCTCACTATCGATCGATAATAAAGAAGACAATGGAGGACAAAAATAAGGGTTTTATTTCATTGTATATTTGTTCGGGTCACAAGCCCGACCAGATGAACTTTAAAAATCCTATTATATAAGCTATTGTGGCCCCTCAGAAGGGGGAGAATCAGCAGGAGGAGTAGTCACAGAGGTTGACAAAACAGCCGAGGCAGGGTCGAGGTCTGAAGGAACAACTGGAGAGACACCCCCGTGAGCTCGCTCTTCTTCATCATCTGAGCTAAGGTCCAGCATCTCATCCGGTAGTGTCTCTACCTCTTTCTCAGCTATCTCCTTCACCTCTTCGAGCGAAAGGCCGAGCTCTGTTGGAAGCATCGGTTCGACAAAGTCCTCGAACGAAGGACTATCCGACCCATCTCCATCAGGAACAAGAACGCCATGGCAATTTCGAAGGATGGAAAGAGCCAAATCGCAAGCGAATTCTTTGCATTCATCATGCAAGAACCGCCTCTTCCATCGCTTGATTGCCTCGATCCTCTGCTCTTTGATAGAGCCTTGCAGCTCAAGCAATCTGTTCTCAGCCCTTACTTTATCCAGCACCGCTTCATGACAGTCATGGAGGACTTTCAAGCGAAGCTCGTTCTCCATCTTGGCATTAGCGTTGGCGCTAAGAACTTTCTCCTTCATCTCCTCAACATTGAGCTGCAATGCCTCATTTTTCTCCTTCATCTCCTCAACATCGAGCTGCAATGCCTCATCTTTGAGCCGCAATTCCTCATTTTCGGCCTGCAAGGTTCGGCACCCTTTTTCCTGCTCGTCCCTCTCCGTGATCGCTCTGCTCTTTACCTCCTCCGCCTCTGCAAGTTGCATCCTCAAAATGGTGACCTGGCTAAGGAGATCTTTAATCTCCCGATCCATCGATCGGGCGACCTTAGCCATCCGATCAAAGCGCTGATGTACTCTAGAGGCGAGCGCCAGATTCTACAATGAAGAATTTTGTTTTAAAAAAAAAGTGGATGGAGATTACCTCCGCTAAGCAGCGCACAAGACCAGCTATCATCTCCTCATCGCCCAAAGAATCCATAAACTCTTCATCCTTGGGAGGGATAACCCTCTGGGCAATGTGAAGAGCCACACCGGCGTTCTTAAGCGATACAGTCTTATCCAGACTGATCGCGGGCACCCACTTCTCGGAGCTGGACATCGGCTCCTTCCCCTTACCCTTGTCCAAAGGGCAGGGCGATCGCTCAACACGCCAAGCGGTTCTCTTTCTCTTAAGAGGTCGCTTTACCTCCTCCACCTCCTCCTCCATAATAGCTCGGCCCTCATCAACCGATCGGATCACTAGCGCCGTGGACCCGGTAGGCGCAATTGGCTGAGCGGTATTTTGTCCGACCTCCATAGGCGCAATTGGCTGAGCGGTATTTTGCCCGACCTCCACAGGCACAATTGGCTGAGCGATATCCTGCCCGACCGCCACCTTTTTGCTTCGCTCTTTTATTTTTAAGGAAGGCCCGGCAACTTTGCGCTGGCCTTTGGCCTTGGGAGCATCGGAGGATGAGGTGAAATTTCTGAGCTTCGCCATGCCTGCACAAGTACAAAAGTAGGTTAGAAATCGAAGCTAATATTCATAAAAAACAAGACAGTTAAACTACGAGGAGTCAACCAGAAGGGGCAGTTTCTCCCTTTAGCCCGTTAATCCGAGGTAGGGGGCTAATTAAAAAGGTATCGGCTGATATCCCTCCACGATACCCCAGAACAAGTAGATCGAAATTATACCGACCAAGTGCCTTAATGTGATCAATCACTTCAGACTCCCTTCTAGTAAAGGACAGACTAGAAGTGTCGTTCCATCACTGGGCCAGGGGATACCTCCACGGCCTGGACTCAAAGGAAGACCCCGGGGGCCTCACAAAGAAATACTTCGTCCTCTAGGCCTTGATTGACGAAGCTGTCCCAGCAGGGCGATACCATGCATCTCTATACTGGAAGTGAGGAATCCCAGCCCCAGTAACTGAGCTTTGATACATCCTTAAAAAATGCCGCAGAATGCCGACCAATGGGGGACACCCGAAATGATGACATAGCAGGGCGAGATCGTTCATGAACCTCCAACCATTCGGGGGGATCTGGCTCAGTAGTAATTTGTATGCGCAACATACCTCATCGATGATCGAGGCATATGGAAGCCTCATGCCACCGATCGAGAAGAAGCTGTCTGAAACATCAAAATAACCCCCCATATTGCTGTGAATTCGCTCGTTCTCTGTGGCCAACCTGGGCCCCGAGGATGAAGGGATATTGTTCTTGATGACCGATCGGTTCAGCTCCCTTTCGGTCATCATTGATTGGTCGCTCGGCGGTTTCTCAACGACTCGCCCGTCTATCCGGTCAGCCGCCGCTACTTCCTCATCTGTCTCTGCGTTCGGTGCTTCATTTCCCATTGCCTCCGGCACCTCCATCGCTTCCGACGCTACCTCAAGTGGCCCAACAGTCCGTAAAGCACTTCTGGCAGCTAGTTCTTTGTCGAAAGAGGAAGAGAAAGTGGTTTTATCCCTAAGTCCAGACTCACTCCTAGGGCTAGTCGACGACATGGCTACTAAAAAGGAAGTTTAAAGGATGAGGAAAGGAGAAAGGACGTACCTAGTTCAGTGACTGAGGTTCGGAGTTTGGGTAGCGGTGAAAAGAAGATTTTGATGACTGCGCAGAGATGGAGAGCAGAGAGAGAAGAAATTGGAGAATCAAATGCGCAGAAATGGTAGTGAAGGAAATATGTTCCAAGCGGTTATCACAAAATCAACTGAAGGGGCGTATTAATTAAAGTTGGATGTGTGGCAAAATCTGAGCCGTGTAAATTAGGGTTGTCAGATATCCAGAGAGGCGCAGCAGTTGAAACGATACGCACGATCATAAAAGTAACACGAAAGGACGCGCCCTTTCAGATTTTGAAAATCTGTCAGAGGATGCGGGCCAGAGGCAATGATCAAACTTAGTGCTCTGATTAGGCCTCGATGATCGATCGGTCGGCCCAATCACGAGTTGTCAGGCACGGACTCTACATACTCCATCGATCCCTCTCCCTGATCGGACTCGAGGAGTAGGGGGCTTATGGTTGGGTCGGTCATGCTAGGCCCAGGTCCAACCCTAGGATGATGTGTGGGCCGATTGGCCCACTCCCAAGATGTTGAGTTAAAACAAAACAAAACAGAACTAGTTGATGTTGAATTAAACACGTCAGGTACTTACTATATAAGTTCATTATCTCCTCACGATGCAGGTATGACTCTAATAATTCTGATAACATCTGTTATTAGATAAAAACCTAGTACAGAAAACTGACTTAAGCATCGGAGGGGCAAGCCGGCGATCAACCCCCGGTGTGCCTTATTGTTTTTGCAGGTTTCTCCTGGTTGAAGCTAATTGAGATCATGGATCCAAACAACGGCGTCCAGCCCCAACAGAATCAGACTGAACCACTTAGTAATAAAAAATTTGTTTTCCTTTTCTTTAGAAAAAAGTTCGGTTTTCGGATTAATCATAATACAATATCCAATCATTTAAATAATCGAAACTTCTTAAAGACTGGACTAGACAAGTAGATCAAAATTTTTCCGAGCTACTAATAATTCTAGAACTACATATACTATGCACTTCCATCATTGTTATTTGTTAATATTTCTATCAAATTCAACTAGTGAACAACTGATAAAAAAACAAAATCCAAGTGAAGAGGAAATTTGTAGAATGGAGTTATTTATTTCCTTTATCTCTTCTTATAAATATATATTTGCCAAATGTCTAGTGTACGTAAATCTACTTGTTTGAAGCAATCAAAGAGCATCTTTTACTCTTACAAGAGTACGGTATTGCTATTAATAATGAAACAAAAATTGATACATAATACTATTAACTCACAAAAAGGAAAGAAAATGTCTTGAACATAAAGGTAAAATTAAATTTTTTTCTATAAAATAGATACATTTCGATCTCATCAATTCAACACTATACAGAATAACAAACAACAAGATAATATTAGTAATACCATTTTGCAAAGTTTTTAAGGTTTAATTTTAGAGTCAATGTTATTAATACTCCATATAATCTTATTAATAAAGGTAAAATTAAAATTTTATATATAAAATAGATACATATCGATCCCATCAATTCAACACTATACAGAATAACAAACAACAAGATAATATTAGTAATAACATTTTGCAAAGTTTTTAAGATTTAAATTTAGAGTTAATGTTATTAATACTCCATATAATCTTATTAATATCTTCCAATAAATTTTAGATTAAATTTTACTAGCGCTAGTAGTTCTAAACTTCTAATTGTGTCTACATCAAAAAGTATAAAATACTTAGCATCGAATGATCCAATGAAAAGAAAACCCATTGCCTTGGATTTACTTTGTCTTAATAAAGTAAATTACATATCTTTGTTGACTTTGTCAATGGTATGACTTCTTACAGTAGCATTATAACAAGATTATAGTATTGTTTATATCATATTCATATTGGTGTATTTGTTGGTTTATGCCTTACAGCCAATCGGTTTGGTTGTAGTTTAGTGATAAATTATTTAAAGGTATTCTTTATCTTATATATGTTTAGATGTATATGATAAAGTTTATGGGATAATTGTAAATTGTAATGAAATTATAATGAAATTATAATTAAGAGATTCATATTGCATTTATGTATTATTCCTAAGTGTTCCTAATCATTATTATATTAAGATTGGAAATTAATAGAACGTCAAAAGATTAGCACACGTTTTGTTTTTCCTTATAAAGAAAATAGTCGATCTCATAGGCTAAAGTATAGAGATACTTAAATAAACGTGTGGGTACTTGTTAGAAAACAAATTCACTGAATTGATCCGACGTGAAAAATCAATTTGGAGCATTACTTGTATGTTTATGGAATTCTCATAGTGATAATTATATAAGTGATCCTTTGATTTGAGGTTGCCAAAGTTATCATATATAAGGATTGCTATGTTTTGATGCTACTTATGATATATTTAATCATGGGTCATTTAATCAGTAGTCATTAGATGTAGCATAAACTATATGGAGGTAGTTGAGTAATCAAGATAGGATTCATCACCCTAAAGTAATTAGGGAGAATGTTATGTTGTTCTCAATTAGTATGGATTCGAGAAATCCTTGGCCAAGGTGGAATGAAGCTTTGTAAATAGTTTACAAATATCACTAATTGAATCGATAGCTAATGGTGAAGAACTAATATGATTGGACTCAAAATAGAGTAGACGTTAATTTCATATTCTAGGTTTAATGGGAACATTGTATGATGAAAGGTTTGAATTATATAAAAAAACCATGCGCGTAAAGATTAGTCAAAACTACTTTGACATTCCTAAATATTTGAGTGGTCATAACGAGTTGTTAGACGTCAATCTTGATCTATGATTATAAATTGTTTAATTAGAGAATTAAAGATAAGTTAAAAAAGAGTTTTAATTTATCTAATTATAATTATAATTTGTAATCATTGTCAACATATTTGAGAAGCTAAGGGGTCTCACATATGGATGGGGTTGAAGAGAGTAAAGTTAATTTAATCAAGTTATACTTTATTGTAAAGTTTGAGAAACTTTATGATTAAATATGAGATATTTAATAAATAAGGATCAATATAAGATACTGAATCTTATTTGGCATAATTGGTATTTAATTAGAATTACTTTTAATTTTAATTAAAGTTTAATTATAATTAGAATTTAATTTTAATTAAATTATTAAAATGTCCAAAGCTTATTATAAATAGTCTTAAGTTCTGTGGAGCTAGGACTTCTTGCTTAACCCTCTTTGTAAGAGTTACAAAGTTCTCTTAACTCATTCTGTAGATATCGTTAAAGGCTGGACATTTATGTTGTTACTGTAGTTAAGACGGATCAGTTTCAAAAACGGTTTGAAGGATACGACAAGATAAAAATTAAGCTTCAGAATAAGGTAAGAATTCAGTTTTCGCTTTATTATGGTTTGTGTTAACCATTTTATAAAATTAAAGTGATCTTGGTTTTCAGGAAATCAAAATATGAAAAAAAAAATCATGATTATTCCACTATGGTCGGGATCAGATCCCAGCCTAGTTTCCTAAAAGTATGTTCTACAATCAATCGATTTTGTGACATAAGTAATTAAAGGTACTATTTATATTTGTTTTTTGTTAACAATTTTTACTATTTTAATACTAAAGGTAAAATCTTTGAAACAATTATTGTGCAACTGAGTTATAATAAGATTATAATTATAAGATTCAAATGTATTTATATATTATTTATAAATGTTATTCCTAGTTGTAGGTTCATTAAGACAATATATTAATGAAACAATAAAACTAGCGCATGCTATATACCTTTTTTATAAAACAATAATTGACTAAAAAATTAAAGTATACAGATACTTAAACAGAAGTGTGAGCAATTATTAAGGAGTAAGTTCAGTAAACTAGTTTGATTATAAAAATTTCAAACATTGTGGGCGCTTATTAGAAAACAAGTTCATTGAATTGATCTTATATGAGAATTTTATTTGAAACATTATTTGTATATTTATGAAAATTATCATTGTGATTATTGTATAAGTAATCATTTGACTTAAGATCTCAAAAGTATTTTATATAAGAATTTTTTTGTTTTGATACTACTTATGATATATTCTAGTTAAAAATATCTCAATCGGTTGTCATTTAATGTAATATGAACTATATGGAGGTAACTGAGTGATCAATATATGATTCATCTTCTAAAGTAATTAGGGAAAATGTTTTGATGTTCTCAATTAATATTCATTCACGAAAATCCTTAGACAAGATGAAATGACACGTTGTAAAGTAGTTTACAAATATCATTAATAGAATGAATTGTTAGTGGTGGAGAATTAACATGATTGGAACCAAATAAAGTAGACATTATTTTTATAACATAATTAATATATAACTGTCTAGAATCCCTTCAATTATTAATTTTAACCATTTGGAATCCCTCATTTGTCAGTTGTCTTTATGCATGGAATCCCTCAGTCGCCCTCATTTGTCTTTGTGCATAGAATCCCTAAGTTGCCCTCATTCGCTTATCACTACTGTATCCCTCATTTGCCTCCCTTCATCACCGCCACCCATCACTGCCGTGACAATTGATGGTAACAAAAATTCTTTTGCCTCTTTTTGTTTAGGCTTTGAAGGGAGTCATGAAATGGAGGAATGAAATGTATACTTCATTCTCAACCACTATCACTTGCTCCTAATTCAAATTCTTGTTGGCAATTTTTAAATATTCATTTCTTAATTCTAACTTGGGGAAATTTTGTTAGTTGTCAGATATTTGGATGTATCTTGATGGTACGTGCATCAAGTTAATAATGTTTGGTCATTAGGAAAGGTTATTTAAATATTTTCTTAAAGATATGTAGTTGCTGTAACTTTCTTCTGACACTAGCTTTAGCTGAGATATCTATAATTCTAATTAATTGTGTCTCTTTTAACGATGTTTAACTTGTTCCAAGTGTTAAGATACGGTGTCATCTTTCTATAGTTCTTTTTTTACTGCCATAGAAGATGGTATAGTTGCAATAAATCTTTTAATTTTTTCTACTTCTGGTTGAATTCACGTTGTTTATATATAAATGAATTCAAATGTTTTAGTCCAAGGGTGTTCCTAGTTCGAGTTTGGTTGCTCAAAGGTCATTAGTATCATTAACATATATTGAAAAAATGTAGAATCCTAGATCAAATCCACTTTATATAGATGTTTCTAATATGTAAAAGCATTATTATCTACCATATACAATTAGCTGATATAAACAAGTCTTGGTTTTGTGGATTCATATGTACAATTATTTCAAAAGGAAAGAGTATCAAAATTATTACATATTGTGAATGACAAGTATTGAAAGTGATAGCTATTTTGGATGCAAATACTAGGCTTCCTATATTTATAAAACTGGAGTTGATATACATGAGAAGAAGTGGTTGAGCTTTGAGAACCTGCAATTTGATCCTATACAAAGGTGACTGCAACAGTGAGCATTTTGTGTAAAAATTTGGCCTAAATATAAATATGTTGCATACTCAAACCTACTACATCTACTTCTACTTTACTTATATCCACATCAAGGACAAAACACCTATAATGGTGATGCAGGTGATTAGATGGAAAACCCCATTGATCTCCTACCAATTCCAACTTTTGTAGCTTTTCACTATTTAATTTTGTCTCTAACATACCAAAAATACTAGGTTTATTCTCAAAAATGAAATCTCTAAGGGCATGTTGTTTGTTGGGGCTGTTTATACCCCTATCATTCAATGAAATCAAAGTCATTTAGGGGGTATGTTTCTTGTTACCCTTTCCCCTACTCTTTCCCCTTAATTTGCTCTTATTATCCAACTGAGTCCCTCAATGTTAAATTCACATGTTCCCAATTTATCATATTTTTCATTGTTTGGATCACCTTCCAACTGGTTAACCTTAGTAACTTTACCATTTTTTACCTTGATTTCCACTGATACTTCCCCCTAAATTTGGTTCTTTCCACCTTTTGTTACTTCAAAATTTTGATTCGTTTGATTATCCTTAGAATTTGCATAAGAATTCTGGTTAGTTTTGCTTTTGTAAACCACCATAGATTCACTTTAAGGCTGCTTTTGGTCCATTTTCTCACTATTTCTACCTTTATGTATTCCATATCCCATTTGCTCATTTCTTTTCTCCTCTAATAGACCTCCTACTCGTTTCTCTCTATCGCATTCCTTGCACTTTCTAAAAAGGTTTCCATTGGTAAGACACCTCTTATGGAGTTTTCAAAGACAGTATCACCTTCACCTAATCTTAACAAGGGTATAATATCACGTAGCTCCTTATCTAGAGCCATATTAACATACATTATCATATAACCAATTGTTTTTCAATTAGGTGTCATTTCATCCACACATATCAGTTTCCTTATAAAGCTAGCCAATATACACAACTCCTTAGTGGATTAATACTTTAGTGGAACATTATGTAAATTAATCACATTTTCATGCTTGATATGATCAAAGCTAATACCTGGTTTCTAAGGCTGGAAAAATAATGGAATACTATGAATCTGCCATATACAAACCTTGAGAATTTCTCTTGTACTCATTTGTTAGGTGAACTTGAAGAGAACCAGATTATCCTTAGTAAGTAGCACCTTTGCTAGCCCTTTTAGCTTTCCAAGATTTGAAAGCCCATCTATGAATCACCAGCAATGTCGACCTTTTATTCATGAAGAATCTTACTAAGGTTGCGTCCTATATATTTGCTCCATTTTTAGTATGTTCAAATCAGCGGCTATAATAAGCTTATGTTCTACATATGTAAGGGGACAAATTGAAAAGAAATGTCTAAGTTTTCACCCACCACTGCCCTCCAATGCAAATAGGAGTTAAGAGCTATTTGTTTAGGCTCAATAAATGGGGGTGTTTCAAAAGATGGAGATCGATAAGGTGACGATGAGGTGGAAGGATTTGGTAAGGGTAGGAATAATGTAGTGTTTATTAACATAAGGGTACTTTTGAGTGAGGTTTACAACGTAAGGGTTAGGCGTTCTAGCAACGATTTAGATATGATAATAAAAAATGAAGGGTCAATGTTTGATAGGAACATTGAAAAGTAGTTACTTCAAACGTTAAGGTATTAGGAGCAGGTAAGAGTGTATAGATAGCAGTATCCCTAGATGATTTTCACTCTACTAGGTTTGCTTTTGACTAACCCCGACTATAGGAAAATTAAGAGTGCTAAATAAAAATGTTGAGCCTCCAAGTTCCCATTGAAAGAAGAATGGTCGAGGTTGGGATATATGTTGAGTTTCAAAAGATTATTAAGTATAGGACTTGGAGTAGATAAAGGGAGATAAAGTATTGCACAAAGGACTTTATCAAATCTAAAGGGAGAATAAAAGAGAGGCTAAGGAGTATAATAGTCTTAACTGATGGTGGAGGGCTTGCCATGCTTAGAGCTCAGAGAAAGGGCGTCTATGCTAAATGTTTGGTTCAAACACACAAACGCACGCACACACACACTGATTAGTCTAGGTTTTAGATGTGTTTAGTCAAATTAGAATTGATAAGGATCTTGGTACTATAAGTTTTTTCCTTAAAAGATGCAATAACAATGGAGCATCAACTTCTTATAGCTCAGACATTGTTTCAGCCTAAAGAAGCCCACTGCCAATTTCATACAAACTTCTTGTTATAATGGATAATTAAAGGGTATGATCAAATATCCAGTCACGTGCCTTTGATAAGTAGGATACCATTCAAAGGTTTCGGTTAATTAATAGCACTAGTCAAGTAGAAAAGTTCCCCTTTTATAACTTTTTAGACCTACCATTGGTCGAGCTTAGGCCTAGGCATTTTGTGTTTAGGCATAGGCTTGGCTCGACACTCGAATTAGGCTCGAGGCTCAAGACTCAAGCCTGAGTTCAATCAGGTCCAATTGAATTTATTTTTAAAATTTTAGAAATAAAAACAACATTATTTAACTCAAAATTACATCATTATATGTAAAATTTTTAGGTTTCAGGCTAGATTAGGTCGAGAAATCTGAGCCTAGCTCGAAGCCTAATTTAAACCCCAAGTCTGGGTCAAAGCTTGAATTTAAAAAAAAAACTGAAATCTTACATTGAAACCTAAAATTTTTTCTAAAAAGCCCGAACCCAACCGAAGATCGATTAACTCGAGCCAAGCTTGTTGAATTTAAAGTAAGTCAGGTTAGGGAATTTTCTCATTACTACCCATCATTGAGTAATCAGTCATGAGCTTTCATCTAAACTTAATTTTTCAACCCTAGTATGTCTCTTTAAAGTGAAAATAAAATTCATTCGTTGTTTTTTCCTTTCCATTCATTCGGATCTCTTTTGTTTTGTCGATTTTGTCCGAATCTTCTTTTTCTTCCAAAAAAAGGGAAGAAGTAGGATTTTCTTCCTTGGATGCCTCTTGTTTCTGTTTAGTCCCTTCGTTCCAGAAGGTGAATCTATTTCTACATCTGTTTCTTCCTCCCTTTCTTCCATTTCTAAGGTTTCTTGAAGTTATTTAAAAGATTACAATCTTTTCTTAGTAAAACATTGATTTAAAACAATTTTAAAATCCCTTTAAATTTTATTTGAAGTTCAAAAGGGTTTTGCTATAAAATGTTTTCAAATTTTCACCTAATGATGATAAAGTATATATAATATGTCTTATATGTAAATAATTATTTAATGATTAAAACCAACACTCTAGACATGATGCGTTGGGCTGCTACGCCTGATGACCTCTTCTCAACCTCTTCAGCACGAGGTCTTGGGATGGAACTGATGGAGAAGGTGCCTTGGGTTGATATAGTTTGGAGACAGGTATTATGCCCCAAATCTGCTTTCTTCTTATGGCTTGCTATTAAAATAGGTTGAGAACTAAGGATAGGTGGTTTGGTGTTTTGACCCTATTTGTTTGTTGTGTAAACTTGTGCACGAAAGTAGGAACCACCTGTTTTTTAAATGTGAGTATTCCAAAGTAGTGTGGAGTCAGATAGTGCACTTGATAAGCACTTTAACTGCTGTATATGATTGGAGTAATGTATTGCAAGAGGTTATTCTTTAGTCCAAACCAAGGAGGCAGGATGGCTTCATTATTAAGGCCTCGTTTCAGATGACCCTTTACCACCTTTGGAGGGAGAGGAACAACCGACTTTACAAGCAAGTCGAGCGAAGTAAGTATGAGCTTGCGGAATGCATTGTTAATTTGATTAGGGAGGCCATCATTGTGAATGGGAAGCAGAATTCTATTCGACTAGCTATGCGGAGGCGTTGGTTTCTGTGATTTTTTAGTGGTTGGTTTGTTTTGTGCTATAGGGAAGTAGGGGCTATTTTTTGTTCCCTTTCTCTCCTTTGCAAGTTGTATTATATTGTACATTGTAGCTTTACCAGTTTTTGGTAATATATTCATTACTTAAAATTAAAAAAAATATTTAATGATTGAACTTTTAATTTAATGAAATGATTAAGATAAAATAAAAAGAAAATTTATAATTATTTATTACATCTCGAGTTGTTTGATTCTTCTTTACTTTTGAATTTCTTATTCTAATTTCATTCAAATTGTCTTCGATACGTACTATACTTTACTTATTTACCCCTTTGATTAATCTATTAATTCTTTTACTCACTTTATTTTCTATTAAATTTATTTTATATATTGTTTAATTTTATTATAATAAAATTATTAATACAATAAAATTAAATTTATTAATAATATTATATTTTATTATCATCAAAACCGTATAATTAAATGTCCACTTGATTTAAAATTTTTTTTGCCGGAGCCTTTAATTTTAGGTGTATGGGTCAAGTTAAGTTTTAGTCTTTACACCAAAGGAACTACACGAATATAAATTATTGTACTCAGAATTTTGGTGATCATAATAAACAAAAACCAACTTTGTTAAATAACCTAGCGAGGAGTCAGATTCTACCAGCAGCCTCGTGATTCCTCTTGCTAAAGTGAATAGAAACGCCAGCTTTGTTGAAAATGACATCGTCAATGTTCTCTGCAAATTTCGTTGACCGGTACAAAGCGATCTCTCAACAAACCACCATAATCATTAGACTCAAGGACACTCCCCTTCCATTAAGCTTAATAGCCTCCAACGATGGTAAATTCCCAGAAGCAACCCTGCTTGCTTACATCAATGTGAGTCCATTGCCAACCTCATAATCGTATAAATAAATCTAATAGGATCATTGTTTATACCAACTCTTTACTCTTTTTTTCTTTTGAGATATCTATACCAACTCTTAAATGCAATACCATAAAAATAGAAGGGTATATGAACTTAATATACTATGATTTGACCTATAAATCAGTCTGCAAATATATTTGTCAAATTTTAATAGGAAAACTTCTCAATCTATATATATTAAAAGAAGAAATTGATTAATCATAAATTGGCATGTGATAAATTATCACAAAACTTGTTGATGACTTATATAAACACCCATGATGGGTATACTTGTCATCATACTTAAATAACTACAAAAGGTAGTTACCTACAGATATATATGTAGGAAAGGTTTGGAAAAACAATAGATCTGCATATCTTTTTGGATTTGTTGCATTTTTTGTTCCTCTTTTCTCAGTTTACAGAAAACTAAAGAAGGAAATCTGCTGTAGACACTCAAGATAGAGAGTTCTTTAACCGGTGGAATATAACGATTAATCAAGTATGTATTTTTCATTTTCTATGCATATACAATCGATCCTGTATGTAACATAATATTTGGGGTTATGTTTTTTGATCTGTTAATTTCTAACACTTGTTATAATTTAAGAAATTTGTTATAAACTAATTTTAAAATTGAAGATAATTAGTGACTATTTATAAAATTAAAATCAATTCATAAATATGAAAAGTAATTCATTATTAATAAATTTTAATTATTTAAAAATATGTACAAATTAAATATTGACAATATTAATTTTATATATTTAACTAAAACATAACTTAAAAGTTAAAAAATTTACATCTATTTGTAATAATTATAGTTGATTTAAAAAGTAATCTTCACGTATTTCAAAAGTTATAATTATTCTCTATTGTGGAAAGTGTTTTGTAGTTATCTAAGTAGGACTTTTAAGTTTGTAACACAAGATTTTTAAAATTTCACAAGTTTCTTAAAATCATATACCATAATAATAATTATGTGTAACCTTTTTACTGTGATGTTTGACTAAAGAAATAATGAACATGTCTTTTATATGTTCAATAAGTTTTAGTTTATTTTTATAATATTTTCTTCGAATAATAAAAATAATTGGATGATTATTGATAGTTTTGTATTTTTACTAATTATATATTTTCAAAAAAGAAGTGTTTTAGGAGCAGTATAATAAGTTTGAAGTAACTTATTAATTATACATATTGTATAATATAAGTAAAATGATAAGATCTTTGCATTTCAAATCTATTAGTTTTATTTGAAAACAAACTTTTATAATTAAATTTAAATATGTGAAAATAATTTTCCTGATACTTTGAATTTTTAATAAATTAAAATTATTATCGAAATAATTTGTGTTTACAATAAAATAAAATAAATTTAAACTTGACTATGTTTAAATGTTTCAACCTTTTATACAAAGTAAGCATAAATTTAATCTATTTGCATATTCATTAGGTCATTATTAAAATATCAAAAATGTTATGAAAGATTATATAATTGAACCTTAGTATAATGCTAATCTGATATAAATTGCTTATAATAATTATTGTAAAACGATTATAGATAAAAATAAATAAAATAACTAAAAATTTAATATATAATTATATCTATTCTAATAAAATTTATAAAATTTTATAAAAAGCGTGGGCTCCAATCTTTGCCTAACTTCATAAAGTCCTGAAATCACGAGAAAAGTGTCCTCGTGGTAGATCCATATTTTATTGACTAAGAATAGGCTTTGGAAGGCTGATGAAATTAGAGGCATTAAGTACTGAAGTTTGGGAATTACGATAGTCTAAAACTTTTAGCTCTCAGTTTGGCAGAGTTATTGGAATTGAGAGATACCAGCCAACAACTGAATTCGTCAGCTGAACCGCCTGAATACTGAAACATCATCATTTATTAACGGTGAACTATGGTAGATATATGAATGTTGTCAGATTTTACATTTGACAAAACCAAAATAGCATAAAAGAAGATAGTCATGTCTTTACCAGGGTATTACAATTTTCACGTGTGGAACTTATATATTTGATCCTGTATATGATAATTAAAGATAGCATAAAACAAGGAAAAATGATTCCTACATCGATCTTAATGAATTGGGAAACGCTTCGTCACCAGCAACAGTTTTTGAAAAGGACATCTGCTAAATGCAGCCGTATAAAATTTGAGGTTAAAATTTTGCTTTTCACAAGGGATCTATCTGATTCAAACGAAAATTAATTTGAGTGTGGATGACTTAAAGGCGCTTTCTCATAATTAGAGCCCTGACACTCGTAAGCAAAAAAAAAAAAAAAGAGGAAGAACATCCGCTAAAAGTGGTCGTTGAGAATGATGCATACGTTAACGTTACAGGGTAGCTTCTTCATTCTGGCCTCGTGACTCCTATCCTCGCTGCACCTCAGAATACTATTTTCGGCAAGTAGTAAGTTTCAAGTGATTCTTCCTTTTTCATCTTTGTTTCTTTTCGTCAATTATTTCCATTTCGTCTTCACCAGTGACACAAACAAAGTTGAACTTCTTCTGGAAAACACATGGGATGTCGAGCCACCACCAGTAAGCAAGCACGTGGGTTTTGACTTCCATACCCAAAATTTAACATAATCACTAAGGTTTAGGTGATATTTGTGAACAACTATTTAACTACAAACAGACCGGGAAGGGTTTTCCATGAAAATTTTAAATAGAACTATCAGGAGTGAGCTCGATATTCAATGCAACAAAACTGAAAAGCTTGTTGAATTTACTTTTTTTCAATTATAGGCCATTGGCTTTCTTCGTCCATAGCTGTTGATTTTCGCTTCTTTTGTACCAAAAAAATAAAATTATATTGCTAGATTTACAATAAAGCATAACATAGACAGAAGGTTCATCCCAAATACGAAGCAGCCCCGGCAAGATGGCATACTTTAAGCATTTAGTTTGCAAACAATTCGAAGAAACACGCAAAACAATGAATGAAAGGAAATGTCCTTAGTTTCTAGTTTTCAGCTTCACCAAATACGGCCTTTTCCAGGAAATCAACACATTAATTTGAATCCCGAGGATCTGATGGGATCATACATCATGTTACTGGACATTACTTTTGTTAATTGACTTGAGTTAAGCTGAGTGCAAAGTTGCGTTCAACTCGCTAACGAATTAAAAAGAGCACTTCGCTGGACGTTAACTCACTTCCCAGAGCAATGGAATCCAATGCAACAATCCCTTCCTCAAACGTCACTTGGCCCAAACGTGGAAGGCAAAGCTTACTTTAATTACGCATTAAACACTCATTCAAAAAAAAAAAAAAGTACACATTAAACAGTCGCATTGCATTAAGTTTGTTTTCTTTTTTCGGTATTAGAGGCCACTAACTCCACACAACCTTTGTACAATCTGAAGAATTAACAAAATGAAGCCACGGTGGCATAAATTGTGGCAGTAAGAACACTTATTACTACATGAAAAATGAGATTTAGTGACGAAAATTACTGACGGAATGTGAAAGTTTTTTGTAGGCAAGCTAAGCTATCGATAGAATTTACTGACGAAATGAGTCGTTGGAGAAACAGCCGTAGGTAATAGTTGACGACGGAGTACAAATTTTCTGTCGCTAATTTACCAATAGATATTTGTGATTCCGTCACTATATTTAGTGATGGTAATTTTTATGCTGTCGGTAAATTTAGTGACGGAAAGTTTGTTTCGGTCGGTAAATATAAGGATGACAAGGCTACTATGTCGGTAACTTTACCGATGGATTTCCCAAATCTGTCTGTAAATTTACGACTAATTTTATCGACATTTTTTAGTGATCCGTTGGTAAATTCACTGTATTTTACCGACATATTTTGTTTTTCTGTTGGTAAATTTACTAATATTGTTTTTTTTAATTTTCTCCGCATTTAATTTTATTTGATAAACTTATGATTGATATATAATTTATATACTTATCAGTTATCTATTAATAATATTTTAATTTGTTTCTATATTTAATTTATTAAAACAAAAAGTTGATTCATGATATAAAGTAAAATTATCTTAATTGATAATAAAAAATTATTATCTACAATAATAATGTAGATAATAATTTTTTAATTAATACAAAATAACTACAACTACGTTATTCATTAGTGAATGCAGATGCTCTTAATCTTGCGATAAGGTGTTATCCTTCCCCTTAAACCCATCCATCTCATTACGGAGTTGGGTTATGTACTCCACCAACTATTGCACTAAGTTGTTAGTGTCTGTACTATGCTCTGAAGATCATGGATTTCATTGGATATGGACTACCTACTTGATGCTGCTGTACTAGATATAGAGGATTGTGTATAACTTGTGTTCACAAATGAACCTAAGCCAAAGATTCTTTCATAAACGGTCCCTACCACCTACTACATGAAGATATATTTGACTCTTATCAACATCTTCAGATTACAGAGACTGTCGTTGAATGCTTTCTTGTATTTGGTCCTACCAGAAGACAATGTTTATGTTAATAAGTTATAATTATTAAGTATTAATATTAAAGCATAAATTTCATATACATTTAGTTCTCTACATCTGGTATCGATGAAGGTCACATCATTATGCTTCTTAGTGCGAGTGTGCAAAAAAAACTAACGAGCTCTAGACTTCTTGCCCATAGATTTTTTCTGCATCAGAATAAAATATTATAAGTGAACGACAATTTACAATAATTTCGATATAACTTCCTCTATTTTTATAATATTTATCCCCTGTTGAATAAAGAAAGTAACTCAACAACACAACCATATATGGCATTAGACATTTATGGCATTATTATTCTCCATAACACATGTTTTCATTCCAAAATTCATACATTAAGTTAAATTGAAATACATCAAAGTAAAAAAATTAGAATATAGGTGTAAAGTTTAGATACTTACAAGTCTTTCTGCATGCTCATGGTGAGTAATAGATCCTTTAGTGTGTATGGGAAGACTCTCTTCCCTTGGTTCTCCACGTCTGTTGACAGAATTATGCTCTGAAATAAACATTGTCTCGGGAGATGTCCAATACTACTATCAACGACTCCATATTTTTTAAAAAAATATAAGGAGATCGTACATCAATCTTGTGTATCGCACTAACAAAGTCTTTATAATGTGTATGAGCTCGTCTCTCCCACATATTATAAATAATCGCATCAAATTCAAAATCCTAAAAAATTGTTTATGAAAAAAAGAAAAAACTTACGATAAATACTTATAATCTACAATATTTATCTAATTAATGTATAAAAATTAAAAACAAAAAAATATATTTTTATACCTCTAACTCCTGATAATAAAAATTCTTTGTCGTCTGAAAAATATTCTTCCATCTATAACCCTTAAGATTAATCTTCTCCTTGAACTTGGATGTCATGTTTCTTGAGCACGGTCCAGACGGAATTAACCTAATATAAAAACAAATTTATATCATTTTTAAATTTAAACCTATAACTTAATTATAAATATATGGTGTTTTATGTATTTTCACTTACATATTGTTGACAATTGTGATCTAAGTTCTTTCATCAACTCACTCAACTCCAGGCCGGAGGTCGCCTCCTTCATCCGCAATGTTTACCCCTGATATATCTATCAGTATAGGGGTGTTAGATGGTGTAAAGTTGTTGGATGATGTAGCAGCAAGTATAGAAGGTGATGTCTCATCTGCATGTGTAGTAGCTGGAGGTATAACATCTGATTTTTTTACAGCTGCAAAATGCGATATTTCACATAGAAAGTAATTGGCTTCAAATCGTGGCCTGAACCTTGATCGCATCATATCCTGTTTTCTCTTTGGTGACATATTTTATCCTAAAATTCATATTTTATTGAATATTTCAGAAATGTAACAATTTCAATTCAATATATACCAATATATTGTTGAGTCAATAATTGATTTATTGAATATAATATTCTATTATAAACATAAATTAATTGCGATCAGCAATTAATTGTAAATCAAAATCATCATCTTCTTCTTTTTTTAAAGAATTAGAATCAAACTTAGGCTCTTTTTTAGATCTCTACCCTTCTCATCCTTTCTAGATGAAATTTCAACATATTCATTATTTAGATCGTTCAAAGGTTCATTCTCGTCATATGTAATAGATGCATTTATTTCATAAACATCTTTCTGAAATGCTTCACTTTCAATTCTTTGTTCTCCTTTTCAATATGATTCAAAAATACCTCTAGGTTTAAATTTGCAAACTGCTAACCAATTTGACTTATCTTGTCATAAGTTGGGAAAAAGGACATAATATACCTAGATCGCTTGAATAGCCAATACAAAAGGTTCAAACTGTCTAAATCTTCTTCGCTGGTTAATTTCAACTAGATTGTATTAGTTATGCACTTTTATACTAACTTTAGGAGTTGGATCAAACCAGTCATACTTAAATATCACAATCCGCTTTATTAGTAATGTAGAGTACTTAATTTCAAGTATCTCAATAATTTTACTATAATAATCTATCAATTTCCTTGTATGTAAACCCCACTATTTACTGTTGTCATGCAATGACAATGATATTCTGTATGATATTTGTATCAATTAACGAAATACACCAGATACAATTTAGTAGTTCGCAAAAGGTCTTTTTGTAAGATCACATATAAACTTGTTTCTATTGGATTTTCTAAGGCCTACATAAAAGAAATTATCATATTAAATAGTATAATGTCATTTGAACACTTTAATCTTATAATTCAATCATTTCAATAATTGTAAGTGAAAATTTACATATCTCTCGAACCATTGAGGAAAGTGTCTTCCAACTTCTTTATTGATATCATCTTATGTTTTCTCGGGCATTAGCTCACATAACCATTCCTCGTATAATCTAAAAATATTATTATGTTTTAGTTATGAATAACACCAAATTTCAAAACCTAAATAAACAATTTCAAAATCAACTTCAACTTGATGCATGAAAGGTCGAACCACTTGATAATTCAATAAATGTAACCATGGGTAGCCTCTATTTCTTCCTCTGTTAACATTCCTCTTGTTGAACATCCATATGTTCATCCAGGATATGTGAAAATAGATAAGTTACCATCAGCATCACCAATTCCTCCCCTATCTTCATTTTGAGGAATTTTTCTTTCTCTTATGTGCGCATACAGCTCAAAATATTGTGAACAAATATACTTGCTTCCTCCACTAAATAAGCATTACATATCAAACCTTCAACTCTAGCCTTATTTCTGAAATTTTTCTTCAAGTGATGCAAATACCTATATTAGTGAATAAGATTATTATAATTTTATTATTAAAATGTGTTATTGCTTTAATTTAAATATTTACTGTAATTACCTCTCAAACAGATACATCCGTCGATATTGAACTAGAACAGAAAGTTTAGCCTCACGTCCTAAATGTATAAGATAGAGCCATACAGTCAAAGAAGCTTGGAGGGAAAAATCCCTTCTAATTTGCACAAAATTGCTAGAATTTCGCTTTCTAGTTTTTCTATTTTAGCCAACTTTATTTCAGATGATGTTAAGCTTTTGAAAAACAAACTTAATTCTATTATAACTTCCCAAACCTTATTCGGTAGTAACTCTCGAAATGCAATTGGAATTAGCCTTTGTGTAAACACATGACAATCATGACTTTTTATCCTAAATAATTTGTACTTCCTCCTGTCTACGCACATTGCTAAGTTTGAAATATAACCATTAGGAAACATTAAACTTTTCAACCATTCACACAAAATTTCATTTTGTTTTTTTCCAAAGTGTAACATGCGTTTAGATATTTACCTGTGTGAAGATCTTTATCTAACTCATTCTTTCTACAAAAAAGTTTCAAATTAGCTCATGATTTTGTATTACCTTTTGCCCTCCCTTCAATGTTCATATGATATTGAACAAATTATTAAAAATATTTTTTTGAATATACATCACATCTAGATTACGTGGTATCAAATTAGTTTTCCAATATAGAAAATCCCAAAACATGCTTCATTTTCTCTAAGCAAAGTTTTTACTAATGCTTGTATTAACTTCATCAACTTCAAATTCTATAACTTTCAATAACCCTAATTCATCAATCTCCTGCAATATTACCTCACCAGCTTTGTAAACGAAAGGAGGTATTTATACCATCCTATTCTTAATGAATTTTTATTTATTACGTCTAAATGGATGATCTGGAGGAAGAAATTTCCTGTGGTTGTCAAACAAACATGTTTTTCCCCCATTTGGAAGATAAAATGCATTAGAATCATTGTTATAATAAGGACAAGATAATTTCTCTATTGTGCTCCATCCAGAGAACATAGCATATGCCAAAAAATCACTAATAGTTCACATCAAAGATGCTCTTAACACAAAATTTTATTTTAGAGACACATCATATGTCTCCACACCATATTCCTAAAGATGCTACAATTCAGATATCAATGGTTATAAGAATACATCAATTTTATACTTTGGATTTGTAGGTCCTGACAAAATCACTGTGAAGAATATATATGCCTTATTCATACACATCCATGGAGTCAAATTATAAAGGAGTAATTATGATTGGTCATGATGAATATTGTTGGCTAGATTGACTAAAAGGTTAGAACCCATTCATCGACAATCCTAGCCTAACATTTCAACTTTTAGCTGCAAACTCATAATGGGTGTTATTGAAATGTTTTCATGCCAGTGCATCTGATGGATGACTCATTATTCCATCTTCCTATTCGTGTTCATTATGCCATCTCATGTGATATGTAGTAACATCATAAGCATATACTCTTTGAAGTCTCGGAATTAGAAGGAAATAATACATCTACTTCTAGGGTTTTTTTTTTCTGAGATTACGAATGGTTTGATAGCTTTCACTCTTGTAGACCTAATCCTCTCACCAAACATCTCATGTAGGTAATGGACCATAGCACTAGAAGTTTTCATACAAGCAATTTGCTTTTGCAATATGCTGCTGACAGAAGCTAGAATATAACATTTAGTAGTCTTGTCAATATTTTGCCAACACTCATATTGTTGGACCATCTCAGGAGTTAAATCTCCACCTAGAGGTACAAGTTCATTTTCAATTAAAACCCATGAAATACATTCATATTGAAGAACAATGACAAGATTACATCTCCATTCATTAAAATTCTCTCCGTTTTCCAATTTGATATTTGTCAAGAGCAAAGTGCATGGATTCATTTTGTGGTTAGTTATGTCTAAAAATATAAATGATTAAAACATGAGCATACTAGTCAATAAAATTGGAACTTAGTATAAAATCATAATGGATGTATACATGATGATAGATTTAAAAAAACTTAAAAACAATTAAATCTTTACACGACGGTTATTTTTCTTATCTATAACAGACTATGTGACAGTGGGCCACCTTATCCATTAAAAGAAAAACTGGGACCCTTCCGCTAAAATGGTTACCAAGCATCTTCATACTTAACTTTTAAAAAAGAATCTTAATTTGGTCCATACCTTTACCAACAAAGCTATGGAGGGTTGGTTATTGATAAAATATGTTGAGTATTTAACCATTTGATTCATTCGCTAATGATACTTGTAAATCATGCCTTAATAGGAGGTCACATTTGCTACCAATAAATGGACTTATCCTTAAGGAAACTTAAACCATGCAAGACCTAGGATTCATGCCCTTCGGTGGGGAGTAACACTTCACCACATGCAAATAGGCCATCATTTGGAGATCGTGGATTCTCACATAAGCATCCTCTCCCACTCAATCTTTTTGGGCTTTAAGTTTTAATTACCATCTTGTCTAGAAGCAATCTATTATCCATCATATATTATTTCATTATATATCTCATACATAATGAATGCATGGCAAAGCCTAGGGTTGGCAATTTTCTAATTGACGTGATTCATCATATGATACAATAAGCCACATTTGATTGTCCATCTTGGAAACATAAAAATAATTACAAGCCTTTTAGGCCCAAAATATTCTTTTTGGACTTGGATCTTTCACTTCAATATCTTTGCTCACATAAACTGACCCAATTGGTAAAAAGTGTGTAATGGATTTACTTTTCAACACAAAATTTGATTTTCATAAAAACGAATTTTTTCCCATAAGAAAACAAAAATCAACACTTGTTTTTCACCAAAATCGAAACTTATGAATATTCCATAAAAATTATAGCACTTCTAAAAAAATGAAATTTTGTTACAAAAAAGTTTATACAACCAAAAATTTGTTAAAACAAAATTCCAGCACATTTGTTTTCTAAAAACTGAAAAATAGCGAAGACACCATAACCATATCCGAAACTTTACCTCTTCATTTCTTCAATCCATGGCTTCTTCATCTTCATCATTACATGAATGTGTACATTACATAATCAAAGTAAACATAAAAATGAAACCAAGGAGGAAACATGGTGATGATAGACCACCCTTCTTGTTATAAACCAAATGAAGAAATCTTATAAGGTAACTTTAGAATCTATGGACAACCAAAAAAGCAAAACATACACCATTTATATTTCTATCTCATAAAAAATATGCAATATACAAAAATGATTACCAACCCATGCATCACATATATAGGAACTGAAATCATGCATAAGAAAATTGGCTCTGATACCAATTGTTGGATCAGAAAAAGAAAGCATGCCATATTTCGAGAAACGGTTGATTTCAAAACTTTTTAGAAATCTAAATTGCAGCAGAAGCAATATTTCCAAATCATCATTCCAATATATACATGATATGGTTTAAGGATAATAATAAGCATAAACAAGATAGAGATTATATCATCGACTCCTTCGCTACAGCTTTAACTCCTCATTGCACTATCCTATCCTCGGTAATATATCCTCTCCTAAGTGATATATCGTCTTCTTCTTATTGTTGTTTTCTCTTCTCGATATTGTATCCTCGACCAATCCAATCTACCACTTGTTCTTCTTGGACAACTTGGTTAACAAGATCCTTTGGTGGGAAAGGAGAAAAAACTTTGGAGGAGAATTTTCTTAGAATAAGGAAGACCAAGAATGAGGCACTCTCATGTAGTTTTCGATTTTTTCATACAAAATAGGAGAGAGAGTGATAAATGTAAGAACCCCTTCTTACTACCTCACACTTTCAGTTAATAACAAAGGAAAGAAGAGTTTTCCAACTCATGCATCATTTCTTCATTTAATCAATCATAAAGAAGCCATTAAATGGGACTCTTCTCATTTGTCTTGAAAATGACTATATGAAAAGTCTATTAACTTAAATTAGATCAATCAATTTCATTTTTGATGATGAAAGAAGGAAGATGGTCCATCCAATGTACAACTTTCTGTTGGATCGCGTAAGGTCCGAGTATTCACAATACACTGCGGAAAAGACCATACAAGAACATGACGTATAATCGAAAACACCAAGGATTTACGAAAATACCTTATTGTCGTGAATGGGTTGCTTCTTTTCGGATTCCAAGACACTGCAAGCGCGAATGCCCTCTACCGGTATCCACACGAGTATGCACGATCCGGGCTGCGGCTGTGGTGTGCTAGCACGTCCCGAAACTCTTTCC
>JAOSBK010000205.1:7110565-7129415 GCA_027568895.1 Erythroxylum shatona | reverse complement strand
TTATGATTAATAATTAAATAATTAAAATGCACAAAGATAAAGAATGCCTTTTATTGAATAAAACAAATTTTATACAAATAAAATTACAACCAAAATTGGCTGCAAGGGCATAAACCAACATAAACCACACCTTAAGTAGCATAATAAAGGCACCCTCTACTATTATCCCAATGTTTTGAAGGATGGGGTTTTAACTCCTTTGATTGATCTACTGAAGGTAAGGGTACAGGCTTAGTTGTCGGCTCTGGTCAGCTTCTTCTAATCCAAAAGGGCAGCTTTCCTGGCAGTCAATGCATAGGCAAATACGAGGTGGGCTAGCCTGCAAAAGGTCATATTGCAAGAAGTTGGTACATTTTTATTTAAATTTTATGATGATTTTTGCTTGTCGGAAATCGTTGAACAGAGGCCTTGGCACTTTATTGACCAACCATTGTTTCTTGAGAAGTGGAGGTCAAGTTGGACGTGGAATGCAACCTCATTGATGTTATTCCTATATGGGTTCATTTTCACAACCTTTCGATGGAGTTCTGGATGGTTGCTAGACTAAATTACGTGGCTAACTCCTTTGGATATTTGGTTTGTATGGATTCACAAACTACCTTGATGGAGTTGTGTATAGAAATTTCTAAGTCAGCTATCTTGATGGATATTCTCCCAATTCTTAGGCTTGGTGATAATAACGAACTGGAAAAATTAGTCATACCCATAAGTTATCCTTGGAAACCGAATAGTTCTGCTAGGAAATGGGTTCCCACAGGTAGGCATAACGATTTCAGTACTGAAGTGAGGTATGCTTCGGATGAGGTATTGATAGATGTTAATGTTAGTTGTGGTAATGGGACCTCTAAACAAGGGGGCAATCCTTTGGGTAGTGCTAAGTTGAAGAATAAGGTAGTTGAGCAAGGAGTGGCATCTGGTTCCTAGATGAATATTGACAATACCACTCTGTAGGGTGTGGATGGACATAATGTATGTAAGGATATGAAGGTTCTCATTTCTCCGATGGAGTTAGATAAGGACTCGGTGTTAAATGCTATATTGGCTTGTGAGGCGTCTACTGTGTAGGTTGAGGCAGGGAGTTCTAAGAGTGTGAATTGTCTTGGGTTGCCTTCCGGTGAGCCCTTTGGTGTTTCTTTCCCTATTATGCTTGAACGTACTTAAATTGAGGGGTTAACTTCTTCTATAGATGCTACTACTACTCTAACTTGTGAGAAGGCCATTGTTCCGATAGAGTTTGGGAATTCTCGAGTGGAGGAAGGCCCTGAGCCTCTTGCCTCGTCTCCTATTATATATGTACAACAATCACCCACTGCTGAATCTCTGTCCCTTGATAACCTTCGGGTTGATGGACTCGCAAGATAGAATTGGATTGTTACTCATCGATAGCTAAGGAATCTACATCCGTTATCCTTGGTGATTTTTGTTTGCAACCTCCTCAGTGAAAATCTGGTCGATGACGTAAAAAGAATTGAAAATGTGAGGGGTCCCTCCAATAATGACAGTCCTAATCTAGAATATTAGGGGGTTAAATAAACCCACAAAAAATTTTGATACAGGAGCTTGTAAGGGAGAAGAATTCGTGCTTGATAGGGCTTCTTGAAATTAAAATAAAAGATCCCTCCTTATATGGAGAGAAATTTTTGGGGGCGAATTGGTAGTTCATCTCTAATCACTCTTCACATTATAATGGACGAATAGTCTATCTTTTTAATAGAGACCTGATTAGAGTCCAGGTGTTGGAATATTCTGATCAATTTATTCACGTACAATGCCAGATTAGAGGGTTGCCAATTGTGTTTAATCTGTCTATTATATATACATCCAATTTTGACTTTTAATGTCGACAACTTTGGTCGGACCTAGCTCAGATTCAACTTAATGTTGATAACCCTTGGTTGGCGGCTAGGGACTTCAATCTTAGGTTAACTAAAGAACTTTCTGACTTTCTTTCTCGGATGGACTTAGTGGATTTAAAGGCCTCTGGTAGAAGGCTTACTTGGTCAAATAATCAGCAAGGGGACTTACTCATTCGTAAGAAGCTGGATAAATCTTCAGTGAACTCTGCTTGGCTGTCACACTTCTCTCAATCTTTTGTGCACTTTGGTGAGAATCTCCTTTCAAATCATTCTTTCATATGGATCCAAAGACTTGAGGATTGTCATAACATTGTTGCCCCATTTTGATTTTTCAATGGCTTAATATAGATGGCAAGTTTTCTTGAGTTGGTAGGGAGGTGCTGTTCTGTCAAAAATGAGGACTACAAATTGTTTCAATTAATGCAAAAACTGAAGATAATAAAGGTTGCCCTAAAAAACTTCTTGTTTAGGCGTACAATGGATATCTCTAACCTAAAGGCAAAACTCCTTCAAGCTCAAGTAGCTTGTTACCAAGATCCTCATAATGATTATCCTCGGGCTCATGAAAGGGGGTGTCTATATAATTACCTGGAAGCCCTCAAGCATAAAAAATATATTCTTCAACAAAAGGCTAGATTAAGCTAGATAAAGGATGGTGAATCCAAATATTAAGTACTTCCATGCTACCTTACTTGCCCACTAGAACACCAATACAATTATAGTACTTACGGATAACAGGGGCCAGACAAACACTGATCCGACTCATATTTAGGAGCTTGCTCAAAATCACTTCTTAAAGCTTATAGGTGAAGATTCTACTTCGGGGCCTAGCTCTAATGTGACTAAATTGCTTGAATGTACAATTGATCCTAGTATTATAGATTTTCTTATGCGACCTGTTACTTAGATGGATGTCAAACGAGTACCTTTCAGTATGAAATCTTCTAAGGCACCAGGCCTGGATGACTTTACTACTCTCTTCTTCCAAAATACTGGAGACATTACAGGTGAGTTATTTTCTTCAGTAGTATTGGAATTCTTTGAATCTGGGAAATTTCTTAAGGAGTTGAATCATACTCATATATGCTTAGTTCCTAAAAAGCATAACTCTCAGTGTATGAGTCACTTCAAATTGATTTTCTACTGCAATATAATTTACAAAGTCATCTCTAAGATTCTAACAGAGAGCCTTTAGGTGGCTATCTCTAATGTCATCAACTCTGCTCAGGGTGCTTTCATTCCTATGAGGAATATTGGTGATAACATCCTTCTTTTACAAGAGCTGTTAAAGGAGAATAACTCAAGAAAGCAACTCAAAATTAATTTAATTAAAGTTAACTTCTTTAAGGTATTTGACACTGTCAGTTGGAGATTTATTCGAGTTTGTCTTAAGGCCCTTAAGATGCCATGGCTATTCATTTATTGGATCATTTCTTGCCCAAACTCCTACCTTGATTATCTTGGTTAATGATGCCCTTACTAAACTAATAAAGATTGCTAAAGGTATTCAATAGAGTGGCCTACTTTGACTTTTCTATTTACTTTGGTAATGGAAGGGTTCTCATAGTTGATAAGTAAGTTAACCAATTACAGTAGAAGTTTCCAGTTTCATTACAAATGTTAAGCTCCCAACTTACACATCTTATGTATGCTGATGACTTTTGATTTTATATGGCACTGACCCTCACTCACTTTCCATGATGAAGCATGCATTGAATTTATTTATGGAATGGTCAAGGTTAAAACTTAACCCGGACAAGAGTTGTTTATACCTCTTAACAGATGTGCAGAATTAGGACCTTGTTTAACATTTAGTGGGGTTGAATATTTATTGTGGCCCTTTCTGTTATTTGGGAGTTCTCATCACCTCCACTAAACCTAAGCTGCTAGATTGTTTACCTATTTTGGAGATAATTAAGTCAAGGGTGCAAGCCTAGCATAACAGGTTCCTTTCTTTTGGTATTAGACTTACACTAATCAACTCTGTCTTAAGTAGCTGAGAGCTCATATTACTTTACCTCGAAAAGTCCTCAAGGAAATTGATAAAATCTTGAAAGCCTTCCTATGGTCAGGTAGCACCAATAGTGCTAAAAATGCGTAGCACCAATAGTGCTAAAAATGCTAAGGTAAAATAGAGTGAGGTGGTTGTACCTAATAGGTTGGTGTATTAGGGATCAAATCTATTTCTTCTATGCAGAAGGTCTTAATGTGTAAACGACTATGACGATTATATATTGATCACAATGCATTATAAGTTAAGTGGTTTCATGAGTATCACTTAAAAAATGTCAACTTCTGGCAAGTTGGCTGCAAGAAGGAATTCTTATGGATCCTAATACAACTGTTGCACATGCGAGAACTAGTCTACCCTTGTATTAAACACAAGCTTGGAAACGGTAACTCCACCTAGCTTTGGTTTAACAACTGGTTATACTCATGTCCTCTTATCTCTAATCCTCTGGTTCAACACTTGTGTAATAGAGTTCCTTTTCATCTGAGGGTTTCTTCTCTGATTTGTAATGACCAATGGCGTGGTAATTTAAGAGGTTTTGATACTTTGGCTTAATTTTTACCCCCTCTGCTTAATATGCTAAGGGATGTCTCCATCATTTCGACTTTGGAACCTAGTGGTTGATTGTCCAATCAATCTTGTCACCAGATCTTGAATCATGGCTTATCTAAGGTACCTTGATCTTCATTATTATGGCATAATTCTATCTATCCTAAGGCTTCTTTTATCTCTTAGCTTGTGATTAAAAAAACCAACTCAGGACTAAACAACAATGGCATAGGAATGTTGACTCTACTTGCTTGTTATGTAAATTGGGAATAAAGGATCAGGATCACCTGTTTTTCCTCTGTACCTACTCGAAAGTTGTATAGAGTAAGATCTTACATTTGTTACCTGGGACTGGTTCTCCATACTCTTAAGAGCAAGCTCTCTCCTAGGCTATTAGCGATTCTCAGAAGGGTAAGCCCAATGCAATCCTCTACCAAAGCACCTTTGTCTCTACCATTTATTGTCTTTGGAAGGAGAGGAACTCACATTTATTTTCTAAAAAGGAAGTAGGATCATACCAGGTTGCTAATATGATAATCAACTGGGTTTGATCTACTTTAATTGCAAAAAAATTTCACTTTATAAGAGCATAGTTGGCAACTATAATTTTTTTCAATTTTTGTAATTATACTTAGGTAGTTTCTACATGCTGACTTTCAAGTTAAGTTTATACTTGAACTCATTGTAATGTTGATTTAGTTTGTTTATAGTTATGACATATTCATTTTCCAAAAAAAGGGGTAAGTTTGGAAAAAATTAGAATTTAGATTTGTATAAAAAAATTAGACGTAATTACATTATCCAACAATCAATTTTATAAATGACCGAATAGTTTTAAAAGTCCTAAAGATTTTTAAAAATGATATAACAAATTGTCTAAAATGTCAAATGTGAACAAAATTAAAGATGTATCAGTATAATTAAAATGATAACAAAGTTTACTCCCTTTTTAATTTGATTGTGGAAGTGTCAATTTGAAAAGATAACTCGAATTATGAAATTTTTGGATAATTTCAAACTTTGAAACTCAAGAGTGACAAATTTCAATTTGATGCAATCTAACTTTGATTCTTATAAAATGGAGATACTGCTTTTAAAAGAAAATAATGAATTAGTTAGGATTTTGGAAGACAAAAACAAATAAGATAAAAAAAGAAGAGAAGGAAGCCCTTGAAATATGAAGAATAGTTCACCTTCTAGCTTCACTGGTTTTTTGTGTGTGGTTGAACATACTTATCAATCAACTACATTACAAACTTTCTGGAATAAAATATTTTCTTATACAAGGATACATTGCTCAACTCCTTGAAAAAATTGGATGATTAATATATAAAAGTGGTTGATTAGAGGAGGGAACAAACTCCTTACAAACTCACCGAAAAGATAAAAAATGATTTTTTAGAAAACTAATCGATCACTCTTTGATATTGATTAACCAATATGACTTGAGAAATTGAAAATTAAACCTAAAACTCAAATTAAAGCATTAAAACACTTAACAATTTATAGAAATGTAAACAAAAATTAATCATAAGCATTAAGAGATAATTTAATCACATATAATCATGTCCAATTGTCACCTAATATTCTCATTCATTAGTTTAATTGTCATCTCTAAAGCATGAGCTAATAAATACCTCTTATTGAACAATACCTATGATATGATTTGGGTGATAATTCTTCTTAAATTTCTAACCTACCGAAATCTTCTCATTTCCATATCTCCTCACCTAGTTTAACAATTTGCTTTTAAGGGGTATCTTGATGATCATTCTTATTTTCTTCTAATACCTATATCACCATCTTAAAAATCTTTTTTTGTATATAAGAAGGTTAGATTCATCAAGATAAAAAAACATAAACTCTTCAAAAAATAACACTAAATTTAATAACTATCATCTATACTACATATCATTTATTCTTATTTTACTTAGAACCTACAAAATGAGGCAATTAATGATATTTAGGTATCCAAATAGGATTGGGTCCTTAATTTTTAGTTTCTTTCTTCTTTTCCACCTACATTTTCATATATTTACTTGTCATTGTTTGTTTGAGAAAATAAAATCTATCAATATGTCCATTCTTACCATAGAAATGACATAATACGTTATATGAGTAATAATGATGCATATATGCATTGCTTTGACATCTTTGCGTGTATGCATGATGAGGTATCTTTCTTTGTAAATTAAAGGTGTTAAATGTTCTCCTAAGATAAAGAATGAGCTACCATGAATATATGTGTGATGCCTATTATGAATAAATGCTTGATGCATGCTTCTTTGAGGACTAAAAGGGTATGAGTAGGTTTGTATAATATTATAAAAGTTATTCCTATTCTTCCATTGAGAGTATTAATCGTTATTCTTAAATTGTGAGCTATACATGAAAGCATAATAGTTGCTCTTAGATCGAGTCTTAGTAGACATGGCATATGTATACCTAATCTTAGATGTTAATGCTTTATACTTATTTGTCACATTAGGTAACGGTTCTTTACTTTGCAAATATTTTTCCTTAATAAATGTGATTTAGAATTGGCTTCACTTTCATGATCGTATCATATTTAATGCCTATTATTAGAATTTTTTAAAAATCCTAGCATATGTTCTATTTTTCACTCCTTTTGGTGGACTTTGATAAAGATTCTTTGAAAATATTTATTTCCTATTTTAATATCTCGTTTTCATTTTATCATGTCTAATCTATCATCAGCAATTACATTTTCAGATGCATCAATATTATGTAATTCATGTCTTATATTCTCATTCTTATTCATGTATGTATCCAATTATTTTTGGATTTGCTTAAGTTTAAAATATAACATCTTTTTTATACTTATGATCTCAAGCCTTCAACTCATTCATCATATGTCAAATTGATCTTTACTATTGCAGGAGTTAGACTTTGATATCATCGTCCTCTGTCATGACGTGCATTTGGGCTACCCCTCATTATGAGTACTTGCTTTCATATTTGTTTAAGTCTTCCTAAGTTGATGCTTTGAGAGCTTTCTTTTTCTTGTTGTCTTTCTTCTCCTTTTTATCATTTATTTCATGTTTTTCATTAGTTTTAGAAAGAGGACATTGGGGCTTTATATGCTTAAGTTTCCTTTATTCAAATTAGATATTAATGGAAGATTTTCATTTTAAGTCAATCTTACCTTTCTTGAAACTTTTTTACTTTGGAAAAGTTCTTTTTAAGAAACATCTTAAATTTCTTGGTGAGTTGTTCATCATCACTTTTAATTGTATACGTCTCTTCTTCCTTATTTGATTCCTCCTATGATATTTTAAAAGCTAAGTCCTTTTTCTTTGAAAGCATTATTTCTTCTTGCATTTATTAAAATCTTTTTTCATATATAAGGAGAGATCCAACAATTTATTCCAATAGTAATGTTATGAAATCCTTGACTTCGTAAATAGTTGTTACTTTATCTCCTCATGTCCTTAGAGGTGTAATAAGTAACTTTTTTTTATCATTTTAACATTAATATAGAACTTTCTAAGACCTTTGAGAGCATTAATAATATTAAAGAATCTTGTATACACGCTAGAAATGCTTTCATCATGCTTTATTTGAAAAAGTTCATATTAGTAAGGTAACATGCTCACTTTGCTCTCCTTAACTTGATTTGTGCCATCATATGTATTTTTCTAATATATGCCAAATGTCATAAGCTATTTCATATATAAAGACCACATTGAATTCATTTCTTCCTAATGCATAAAATAAGATGTGTATGACCTTACTATTCAAGAAAATTAATCTCTTATCTTGAGATTCTCACTCTTCCTTTAATTTAGGAACCTTTTTACTATCTATGATTTTCATAGATATAAAGGAGCCATTAGAAACTATTTCCTATAGATTTACACTTCTAGTCATAAAGAAAAATTCTAATCCTAGTTTTCTAATATAGGTATTTATTGTCATCAAAGAAAGGTGCTATACTAATATTTTGTCCCTCTTAGTTTGATGATAATATGCCTAAGTATGTATGATCTATTCTATAGGATTTTGTTTGAAATGTTAGCTTAATAAACCTAGTCTAATACCACTTGTTAGTCCCTAATGGTACTCAAAAAAGGGGTGAATTGGGATGTAATAAATTTTAAACAAAATATTACTAACTTAATGTCTTAATGAACATAATCTATAAAAGATGAAGATAAAAATAAAATAATGAATTTCAATAACACTCTTAAGCAATAATCTAAAAAAGGTTGAAGGAAGAGAAATGCAAAATGATTATAGCGATGTGATAAATAACCTTTGCCTACATCTAGTTTCTGGGAAGTACACTATAAATCTTCTTCGAAGAATGACCTTTGTGAAATCTTTTCTCAGTAAAGAGGAATCCTTTTACAATCTTTCTTCATAGTGAAAAGGAATCTTAATGCCACTTGAAAAACCTCCAAATGTTATATATAAACACTCTACTAAAAGATTACAACTCAAAATTATCTCACTTTATACTTTAATAATATCACAAAGCTTACTCAATTAAAATGAGATAGTGAAAACTTAAATGATTGTGAAACACTTAAAAATGTATTTAAAAGTTGCTCAAATACTTCTTAACGTAATAACTAATGAATTTATAAGACCCCCTACTAGCCATTGGAGTCAAAAATCAATCACAAAGCACTGGTCAATTACTCCAATATATTAGATGATCATTATGCATTGAATACACAGATTTAATAGTCATTAAGACATTGGTTGACCACTATGGCATATTGATTGACCAATATTTCCTATAAAGGGATATTGGTTAACTACACTATTATATTGGTAAACTATTATAACAAAAGTAATCCTATTATAGGTTTAAAATACATTGATTGACCAACGATTCATATTGGTCAACTAATATGCATTTGATATATAAAATCGGATAGTTGTTACATATTGGTTGAACAATATATCCCTTAGAGGGACTCCATATCCCCATATTAGTCAATTAATGTATCAACAAACTCACTTGTTACACATTTAACTTACATTAAATGGTTGACCAATTCCTTAAAAACATGATTTTAACAACTTCAAATATTGAACTTGATTTGCTTAATGCAATTATAATTAAAATAACTTTCCAAATATCCTCCAAAAAGTGTTAGAAAGATTAAGAGAATTTTCTTTCAAAATCCAAAGCTTTATGCCTCATAATAAATGAAAGAGATGCAATGAAGGAATAAAATGATATTAAAATTTATGTTACAAAATATATAATAATCTTGATGTGCCTTGATCTTGACTTAAATGTTGCAAACTTTAACTATTTTTCATCATCTTTATGAACTATCTTATTGAGTTATGACTACATCTTGTTTTTATAATGCTTCTTACTAAACTCATTAATAGTATTTATTATTTGTTGTCATCAAAACATCAATTGGAACCTCACTTGGTTTAACATACATGTCTACTTATAATGTTACTAATCAAATTGCAATTCTCACTAAAGAAGGTTGTGAGAAGGTGTAACAACTATTGTTGCTAGACATTATGCCTCTTAGTCTCGAGCTTGAAACTATCAGTGGTGTCATGACAATGATGATTCAAATTTCTCCAAACATACATGACCAAATTCATATGAGGTCATGCGAAAATTTTGTTATTTATGAATCCATCATTTGGGTATTATAAATGTGGTCCCTTTTTGGATAAAAATGGGAAATTGTGATGTTAGTATCTTGATGGAAATTAGAATACAAGGATCAAAAAATAATATGACGAGAAACATAGTGAAGGTTGTCTATAATCTTTTATTTTCATGAACCCTTATTAAACACTTAGGACCTAACCTGGTGCCTTTGAATATGAGGTCAAAAAGGCTTTTAGTCTACTTGTTTATCATATTGCAAAAGCACGTGAAGTCATGTGGATATGATTAGCACCTAATTGATTACTCAAAAAATTATAAAAAATTGATACTACATAAGAAGATGAAAAAACTTAGATCTTAAAATTGCTTCCTTCTTTGGCTTTCATGGTAGAAAATACAACCTCATCACCAAATTCCCCTTCTTTTTCAAAACCTAACAACAATGGAAACATCATCTTTAGCATTACAACTATAACAATTATAATCCTAAATTCAATATAAAAAATCCTTTAAAAATAATAACCTAATAACTTTAACAAAACCATCTCAACAATAACAAATAGATCAAACTCCAAAACCTAACTTGTCTAGTTTATTGTAGAATTTAAAAAATGAGATTTCTTAATATTGACCCACAAATCTCTTATTCTCATTCTCTATAATAGCATCAACCAATTTTACATAACAACAACAATTACAATAAACTTCAAGAACATAATATTGATGCCATATCTAAATATAAAATATAATAAACCCTATAAAGATCCCTTTTATGTATTGTTTGAACCAAATTGAGTAGTAGTAATAAAATCAATATCGTGGTGTTTAGAGACAACAATAGTAGTAGTATGAGCTCTATGGACAAGTAAATCTTAAAGGATCAAGTTCAATTTAATATAATTTGTATAAGAATTCTCATAATCAACAAATTGGTCAGATGATGGCAGACTGCTACTTAGATCCATACAATATGATGTAATTTTGCAATACTGCATGATGTCATCTTTTATATAGCACAACCAAGATAAGTGTTGTGCTATGTAACACCTAAGTAACTCAAACATTGTCCTTTCATCAATGGAAAATGACGTTAGAAGTTATGAGTGATATGTATACAAAATTATAAGGAGGTAAATGATAGTTTCAAAAGATTAGCAACTGAAGTGAAAAATAAATAAATCACAAAGGAATCTAGTGTAAATAATTCTCTTTTCTAATATACTAAATTGATTTTGAAATTTTATTTGTTGTAAATTTTTAAACAAATAGATATGCGACAAAATACTAAATTAATTGTCTTTGTTTAACTATTTATCATTCTTTTAAAAACTAATATAAAAATGATGCACTCTCTTATACAAGTTTAACATAATAGGGATCCCTTTCATATATATACAGACCTTGTGTTTTTATAAGAAAAACAATATTTCTTCAAGATAACTTTTGGTTAGTCAAAGTATTATTAGGATAAAGAATATGTTTAATTTTTTTAGCAAGTGAAATATTTCTTTAGGTGTGGAAGATTGAAATGGGGTTTCCAATTTTGAGAATTGACTTTCAATCAAAAATAAAATATAACATAATAATATGACAAATTTCCATCAAATCAAGGAGAATTTTTGACTTCTTTTGGCACCACCTTCTATTTTTTCAATCCTCCATAAATGATTAACTGTGAGTTGTGTCAATGGACAAGAAGAAATATGGCAAGGGCAAAAAGGCAAGAATTGACACAAATTAATAAAGGTATCACCATACTCAGTGAAGGGGAATTCTCCATACATTGGATTAGATTTGGGGGATCTAAGGGTCAATCCAGCATCAGAGAAGGAGAAGGAAAGTCTATAGATACAAACACTTTTAGCTAGAAATGCCAAGTCTAATTACCAAATAGAATATATTTTGTAAGGCTTAGAAATTAAATACGGGGAGCAACCTAGTCCCAATTTTCACAAGGTGATGAAAACTCAATAAATGAAAGTGAGAAGAACATAACAAAAACCACGAAGTCGGGCATGATTTTAGGTAACTTTGATATTAATAAATTATATAATTATGGGTACAAACTAAATTATATTCCTTCAAAGGTTAATGCCAGGACTACTATAAGGAAAATTGATAATGAGGATGTAAAGACAAAGATAAAGTAATGGAATACTACCATCATTTGCTATATCTTAAGGGCTCATCTCTCGCGTCAAGTTTTACATGGTCTTTTTAGGTTTATATAGGGTAGTTTTGGGGTTGAAAAAGTACTTTGTTTGAAAAACAACATGGATTTATTGAGATTTGTCACTAAAATTAATTAGGATGAGGTCTTATAGATGGGAGTTTCCATTTTGATTAAAAAAAATTATAATTGCCTCACCTTAGACTCAAAATATGAAGATAGAAAAAGGAAAACTTAGAATTGAAGTATTAGAGTCCATCCTCTCTGAGTAAAATTGCTAGTCTGGTGGACGTCCCTATAATGGCAAATAAGCTGACCTTACAAAAGGATAAGGTGAATTTTGTAAGAATTCTTGTGAAAATTGGCACCAAACACTTGTTAGTCAAAGTTTAGTTTGAGGATGAGAAGGGGGTGGTTCTAGAACTTGAAATCCAGCATAGTGGAAACTTGATACTACAACTTGTGTAAGAATTATGGTAATAAAACAGATCAATTTTGAAAAAATCTAGGGAAAAAAATCTAGTTATCTAAAGCAACTACAACAATAACCTAATAGGAAAATACAACTTTAAACTAGGAAATTATGGTAACTGAACCCCACGAGGATACTTATAAAACTTAATGGTAGCAGGTTAAATCAAGGAAAAAAGTCAAAAGTCCACTTATCAGCAGGGTGATCAAGGTGAAAGTTGTCCTAATAGTTTAAAAGGGAAAGGAGTTATGTCTTTAGATAATCAATCAGTTTATATCCTTATGGATGGTCACAGATAACCTAGGGACATAGAACGTAAGAGGGCTTAATAACCCTAATAAGCAACGTGAGGTGATGCTCCTCTACAAAAAGTGCGGAATTAGTTTTTTAGGTATCCTTAAAACTAAAGTGAATTAACAATAGTATGTAAATTATTATAAGAAGAAGTGCCCCTTTTTGGGTTCCTATATTAGCTTAGATGAGAACCAAAAAGGAAGGATTTGGTTAATTTGGAGAAAGATATGTTTCAAGTTAACATAATTCACTCTTCACTTCAGCTTATGCACTATGACATCATCTCTTTAAACAATGGCTATTAGTTTGTAGTATTTGTGTTCTATGCTTTCAATGATGCTCCTAAATATGGAAATAATTTACTAGCATTGCAGCTTCTTAAAATAAAGCTTGATTGACACAAGTAGAAATTACAAACTTGAAAGAATGTATAACTTAGTGTGAACTACTAGAAATGCAATGGAAGGATTATAGGTTCAATTGGAATAAAATCAAAGTAAGAGGCTACATATTTCCTTAAAAATTGATACAACATTAGCAAACACCTAACAATTGATGAATGTCATAGTGCTAAAGCAATATTTTTACCTAAGGGCACTTTAGACCATTGCCTTATTGTGGTTCAAATGGGATTCTCTAGGTCGAGTCATACCAAGTCATTTAAGTATTTTAACATGTGGGTTAAATCTTCAAATCTTTAAGATATTATGAAAAGAGTTTGGAGTTAGAATACTTTAATATGCTGAATGTATCAGGTATTTTATAAATTGAAGATGTTAAAAAATTGTTTAAGCCTTTAAATAAAGAACAAATATAATATTGTGAACCACGCCCAACAGGTTAGAGAAACCTTGTGTTTGGCACAAGAAGTACTACAATAAGATCTTTCAAATGGTAAACTATAAGAAAGGGAAGTATAGGCAGTATAAATGTTCCAAGATTTTAGCAGAAAAGCTAAGATCTTCCTAGCTCAAAAGGCCAAGGTACCTTAGTTACAACTTAGTGATCAAAACACCACACACTTTTACCAAAATTTTAAGCAAAATGTTTACAAAAATATGGTTTCATCAATAATTGACTATAATGGCACACTGATTACAAATTATCAAATGTTGATTCGACATTCAGTAGACTATTATAAGGAGATCTTGAGCCAAAAATTGGAGAATATAAGACAAATTGATGAATGTGTGTTTCAAGTAAGGAACACCTTACTAGTTGAGCAATAAATGCGACTATTAGTTCCATTAACAACTTAAGAAGTTAAGTAGGAAAAGTTTGATATTCATTCCTAAAAAAGCCTTGACCCAGAAGATTATGAAAGTGAATTTTTCAAGGATGCCTAGTCAGTTGTGGGAAAGGATGGTATTGAAGCCATCCTAGACTTTTTTAGCATAGTAAGCTACTCAAACAAACTAATGCCACTTTGCTCAATCTTGTTTCTAAGATAGAAAATTATACATGTGCAGTAGACTACAGATCTATTCCTTGTTATTCTACTTTGTATAAATGTATCTCTAAACTCCTCTATAAGATAGTAAACTTATTTTTCCTTACATAGTATTAGAAAATCAAAGTGCCTTTGTAGAAAGGAGATCAATCCTCCATAATATAATAATAACTCAGTAGCTCATCAAAATGTATAGAAGGAAAATAAATTTCCCCCAATGCCAATTGAAAATTGACATGAGAAAGGCGTACAGTACAGTTGAATGGGACTTTACTGAGGAGGTGTTGAATGGATTGAAGTTTCTTGCAAAGTTTAAAGGGTAGCTCTTGACTTGCATTACAACTAATTCCTGCTCTTTGTTTATTAATAGAGAGATCAATGTTTACTTTTTAGACAAAAGAGGGTTAGCAAAGAGATTTGATGTCTCTATTAGTATTTGTTCTTGTAATGGAATATCTCACCAGGGAATTAAGACTTGTTGCTCAAAGTTAAGGCTTTAAACTTCATCCTATTTGTAATGAATCTCAGCTCACTAATTTTTGCTTCACATATGACTTAATATTTTCTACAAGGCTGATGAACCTTTTTTACAAGCTCTAACGTGAGGATTTAATGGTTTTTTGATTAACAACTAGCTTACAAGACATTCATGCTAAATCTCATATATATTTGGGGTGTGAAAGAGGAGGTAATCTTTTTTTTGCAATTAACAGGAATATGTGTTGATTTTTTCTCGATGAAGTATTATTAGAGCTTGATAGAAAAAATTACAAAACATAAATTCTTAGGCTACCAAAAATCTCTCATATGGAGGTCGAGCATTCTTGCTTTCACAGCGCATTGTTAAATATTTGGAGAAACTGTGTCGAAAGTTTCTACGGGGAAATATAGTAAAACTATACATCTAGTTAAATGGGAACAAGTTTCCATGAAAAAGAATAAAGGAGGATTGGATTTAAAAGATTGTAAGATGTGGAATATAGTAGCAATAGGGAAGAAAGTTTGG
This sequence comes from Erythroxylum shatona, assembly GCA_027568895.1. Taxonomy (NCBI): domain Eukaryota; kingdom Viridiplantae; phylum Streptophyta; class Magnoliopsida; order Malpighiales; family Erythroxylaceae; genus Erythroxylum; species Erythroxylum shatona. The sequence continues at coordinate 7,113,990 of JAOSBK010000205.1, read as the reverse complement.
GATGTAGTTTCTAAAACTGATAACCTACGAGTCAAGTGGATTAGTGTAATCTACTTAAAAGGGATAGACTTCTGATCCTAAGAAAATTCACTCGATAAAGGGAAAGCTCATACCAAGTTTTGTAATTGGGAAATGTACAGGAGCATATGATGATATTTATACAATTAAAACATGTTATAACTGCTTGAGAGGAGAACAACTTGATTTCATGCAATCAAGGTATATTTGGAGCAGATTTAATATATCTAAATATTCATTCATTTTACGATTTGTTATCCTCATAAGACTACTAACAAAAAACAAACGTTTGCACGTAAGTATTAATGTAGCCGACCATTTGTGAGTATTATGTGTTGAAAGCATTAATCACCTATTTGTCAATTACTCTTGGTCTCACTGAATCTGGTGTGTGACTAGATCAGAATAATTTATTTTTTCAGTTATGGACACATCGACTTGCTTATGCTTTTAGAAAATAGAGAGTTAGACAATATATTGTATTTATTGTAATTTTATATGGACTGAGAGAAATTACACGACATTCGTAGATAAACATCAAATGGTGATTAGTGTGTTTAACTCACTAAAAAAGAATATAACTATATATTAAGATGACATATTATTGTCATAGAAATGTTCCTTTTAACAATTTCATAGTCAATCAAATCTTTCTTAATTGATATATATTTTATTTTTGTACTGTGAAGTATTAGATAGGAAGAGAGGCAATCTTATTGTTTCTCGTAACATTTTGTAAACATACCTTTCTTTTGTAAATAGTTTATAAGTATTCTCACGTTTTACCAAAAAAAGAAGAAGATAAAGTTCCAATGTTAAAACGAAAAACTCACGTAGGACTCCTTTCTTCCTGCAATCCTCGTCATGTTGGGTTCCTACTACGTTGTGGTACGAAATTTCATCTGTACACGTTAATTTTAAAAAATCAGATCAGAAGGCCAAACTGGAATTACATTGGTTTTCTACGTTGATCTCCATGCACTCAACGAGAAATCATTGTCTCTATATTAACTTGTAATTATCTACCTTGTACAATTTACATGGACAATACAAAATTTTAATTTTGACTGAAATAATGTACTTGTCAGAGGAATAAAAAAGGTAAAAAAAAAATAGGCGAGTTATTGATTTCCCACAATCGATTTGAATTTTGTTTTTCTTCTCACCTATTTTGATTGCTGTCAAGTTCTCAGAACACGACTCATAAATAGATAAAAAAAACTTTTGATTGAAACTATGAATAATAAAGATGTATATGTTTTCAGGTTTTGCCATACTTGTAATCTATACTCTCGTCTCTTTAGAGAAAATGAAACTAATTAATAAACATTCATCATCTGGCATCAAGTTGATTTTTCTAAAACCAGCAGTAAACCTTATGTAGTACACCATTTACATCTTGAATTTACTGAAACAATTTGGGGTTATCACCCAAAGGTAACAGATCTTCTGTTCCAGTTAATTAATCAATTCCTATTCTCTTTTATTAAATTTTATCGATATATTTATATGGAGTCCACATAAATATGTGAATAAATTAAGTGACATAGGGTTGGAAACACTCTAAAGGGAGCAGGGTGCTCCAACTATCAACTGGAACAAATCCTCTATTCCGATTAACCAATTTCAACTTTGTTCTGTTAAATCTTATCTATATATTTATATGGAGTCTACATAAATGTTTGGATAAAATTTAGTGGCATAAGGTTGGAACACACTAATAAGAACAGAATGCTCCGACTATTAACGAGTCTGTTCCGATTAACTAATTCTTATGTTATTTTATTAAATCTCATTAATACATTTATATATGATAAATTTAAATGTGCCAACAAATTAAGTTAAGTCATATTGGATCGTAACAACCCGTACGTAGGGTGCTCTACTTATTCGACCACTAACATCCCCGCAGTGCGTGAACCACGGGCAAATGTATATTTCTTCACGTGATATTGAAGTTATCATCAATTCGACTTAATTTTTCCAAATTTTTTCCAAAGAAATTAAATATGTATATAAAAAAATAAATAAAAACATAGAATAATCCTTCACATTAAAGTACAGGCAATTTAGATCGTTGACAAACTTTTCAGTATTATAGCTAATATCTTTGTTTGAAGTAAATCAGAAACCCCAATGCCTTGGACACTGGAACTCAAAAACTCATCTTGATGTATTTCATGATTCGACTGAATACTTGGTGGTTTGGGATGGACCCAACTCAAGGTGTAGACGCCGATACCCACATTCTGGTCAAGGGAGGAGCCCCCAAATAGGTATTGTCCCTTTGGTCTGCCAGGGTGAGGTTGCGACTCGAACCCCTGACCAAAGAGTTTTGTTGGCCTCATGGGCCACGCCTCATACCACTGAGCCACGTAGCTCAGTGGTGAGAGGCGTGCGTCTCAACGCAACAAAACCCTGAGGTCACAGGTTCGACTCCCCACGAGGGAGGGGCTAAATCTAGAACCCGACGTGACCAAAAGGGGACAATACCTGACCGGTGAGGCTCCCGGCCCAAACCAGTTTTAATACATTGTTAATTAAAAAAAAATCAAGGCTTCAACGTCCTTATTAAATAAACAATTGTAAACATTTTTTTCAAATTGATTTTACTGAAAACTAATGATAAATGATGCTCTCCAATATTCTTACATTTCTCGAAGCCTTAGGTGCAGTATTCAATTGAAACGAGTGTCGAGTTCATACGCCATGGTCGGCTAACTCGTCATCGTATAAAAGGCCAAAGCTTTGATTATTGCCGTAAACTTTGAACTTTTTTAGAAAATTGCATGCGCACGAAGTTATTCTGTTTGGAAATTGGAACCCTGCCTATTTTCAACAACTTTTTCAAAGGTTAGGTTTTATGAGTGACACTGTACCAAGTACTGGTTGCGTACTAATTGTCTGCATCAGCCCATTAATAGATCAGTACCATATACGGTATTAATTAATAATTTGTTTGGTTCAATTTTTAGATACTCAAAAAGTACTTTTTTTTACTGTAAAAATTATTTTTAAAAAAATTGAGTGTTTGATTGTAAAATTTAAAAATACTTTTTTTTTAATAGAAATGACTTTTTCAAAAGTTAAAATATAGCTTTTGGAGAAGCTCAAATTTGAAGTTAAAAAAAAAATACTTTTTCAGGCAAATTTTTTAGATCAATTAATAAGTCTATTTTTAGTCCCTTTTATCTTTATGCTTTACACATAATTCCCATAATACCTACAAATACATCTCCACGTTTATTTTGATATTTATATAATATTATTTGATTTTTTTTATATGTTTTAATATTTATTTTTAATATTAGTTTTACTTATATTATTATCCATATAAAAGATTTGGTTAAATATATTTTTATTTATATTTTATATGGTTTAAAATTATATAATAATTAATATATTGT
>JAOSBK010000205.1:7094749-7110465 GCA_027568895.1 Erythroxylum shatona | reverse complement strand
TGACAAAGTGAAAAAAATATTTTTTATGTTTGGGTACGCAGCAAATGAGCTTCATGTATTTGTGAGACACGAGCTTCATTTTTTAACCATTACGTCAAAAATTTAAATTTAAAACATGTTATTAAAATAGTTTCATGACAACTATGCATATTTTATTACAAAGGTAATTTTGGAAAAAAAATATTACAAGTCATTCATTCCATTCATTTTTAGTATCACTTCCAAACAATGGTCAAAGGAGTCCCTCTATTATTTAATTTAAACTTCCAAACAATGGAGTGACCCATTTCATTCCATTTCATTCCACTCCATTCCATTCCATTAATTACCATTCTATTCCATTCCATCCTAAACTCCCAAACATACCCTAAAGTACAGGCAATTTAGATCGTTGACAAACTTTTTAGTATTATAGCTAATATCTTTGTTTGAAGTAAACCAGAAACCCCAATGCCTTGGACACTGGAACTCAAAAACTCATCTTGATGTAATTTCATGATTCGACTGAATACTTGGGAATCCTGAATCTGCCGTAAGCGTCATAAATCGATAATGGTGGTTTAGAATGAATCGGTTTTTGGAACCTTGCATGTTGTTTCTATGCTTCGAGCGGCAACAGAAAGCTTAGCTTTGATATATTTTATGCACTTCACTTTCTTTCCTCATTTTTTTTCGATATAGTTGCATAATGAAGTATGGAAGTTTCGATGGAGTTGGCTAGATAAAACCAATGACAGTAACTTCCATTGAGTCCGCCTCAAGGAAAGCGTAGTATTGAAGGCATATCCTTCACATATTCTTCTGCGATCTTCTCAATCAACTTTAGTTTAATTTAATTTTACATACAACCACCGGCGTTGGCCCACCACTCGCGGACTTAGTTGTGCTGACTATAAGTTGCTAACAAAGTGCAACAGATTATAAGACGTATAGAACTGATCATTAGAAGTTGAAGCACATTAAGTTAGAGCAAGATGGTATCTCATGATCATGAAAAAGGAAGTGAGGAGATGAAAGAACCAAGAGTAGTTGTGAAGGATGGGGACGAGAAGGATATTATCGTGGATAAGAAGCAGCAGACTTTACCATTTCACAAGCTATTAAGCTTCGCTGATGCAATGGATTGGACACTAATGGCATTAGGGACTTTAGGTTCTATTGTCCATGGCATGGCTCAACCTGTGGGATATATGCTGCTAGGCAAAGCCCTCGACGCATTTGGCAACAACATTAACGATAATCAAGCCATGTCGAAAGCTATCTTCCGGGTTAGTCAATCATATGTTGTTTGTGGTCTTCATGTGTGATGTTTCCGTGCTTGCCTGTTTGTTCTGTTTATAACATTATCGATGTTAGTAATACTGAAACATATCATTTGAATCTTAAAGCCATACATTAGTTTTTAACTATTTGCTTTGTCTAGGTTGTTCCATATGTGTGGTACATGGCTGCTGCAACCTTTCCAGCTGGAATACTGGGTACTTCTCATTTCCTCAAAGAGTTTCAGTTCTTCGGTTAGTGTATATGAAATTCTTTTGGCTGCAGAGATTGGATGCTGGATGTATACAAGCGAAAGACAGTTATCACGTTTAAGATTAACATTCCTGAAAGCAGTGCTTAACCAGGAGATTGGAGCATTCGATACGGATTTAACTAATGGAAAAATAATTACCGCTGTTACTAGCCACATGAGCGTTATACAAGACGCAATAGGAGAAAAGGTACATGTGTAATTAATATATATGGGTATACTCACAGTCCCAGGCAGCATTTCGTAGCCAGCTATAGATCTGACTCTCTCCATAACTAACTATATTGATGCAGTCATGACTTGGGTCTTAATTAATTTCTAACCTAAATATCAATTCCATTATCAGTTGGGACATTTTCTGTCAAGCTTTGCGACATTCTTTTCCGGAGTACTCATTGCCGGGATAAGTAGCTGGGAAGTGGCTTTGCTAAGCTTGTTTGTTGTTCCTATAATTCTCGTTATTGGAGCTACATACACAAAGAAAATGAACATCATCTCCGCAAAGAAAATGTTTTATCTTTCCCAAGCGGCATCGATGGTTGAACAGGTATAACCAACATCACAAACATAGATTTATTCTTAATATCTTGATGGCTTTTGTTTTTAATCAATATGTGTAACTATATATGACATGCAGAACATATCTCAAATCAGGACAGTGTTTGCTTTTGTGGGGGAGAGTAGTGCAGTCAAAAGCTTTTCAGAATGCATGGCCAATTTTGTTTCTTTAGGCAAATTAGAAGCCCTGATAAAGGGAATTGGTACAGGGATGTTTCAGTCCGTGACTTTCTGTTCTTGGGCACTCATCATATACGTTGGAGCAGTTGTAGTCACTGCTAGGAGGTCAACAGGTGGAGATGTCATAGCTGCTGTCATGTCCATACTCTTCGGAGCTATGTAAGTGCGTTAGTGTGGATTGACATGAGATAAATCATATGTAGATACATGTGTTGATCAAGCAAAAATTGTTATGTCACAGATCACTCACATATGCAGCTCCAGACATGCAAGTTTTCAATCAGGCAAGAGCTGCTGGAAAAGAGGTTTTCGAGGTTATAGAAAGGAAATCTCTTACAAGTAGTTACAATAATAACGACTTGTCTCCAAGGGAAAGAAAATACGCAGCGACCATTGACAACGTCGAAATTAACGGCAACATTGACATACGTGGTGTCCATTTTGCCTACCCATCTCGGCCGGAGACAACGATCCTCACGGACTTCTCCTTGTTCATTTCGGCCGGAAAAATGGTGGCCTTGGTCGGTAGCAGTGGGTGTGGAAAGAGTACAGTTATTTCCCTAGTTTCAAGATTCTACGATCCCATCAAAGGTTTGCAGTGTCTCCACCAACTTAAATCAAAGCTTCATGTATTTTCATTATTTTTTTTCAAGGAAGTGGTCGCTATCTTTAATTTAATCTCACAAGTTTATTGCGGTTGAATAATGTCACGTTTGTACCAGGGGAGATATTAATCGACAGTTACAACATTGTGGATATGGATTTGAAGTTTCTAAGGAAGAACATTGGAGCAGTGTCTCAGGAACCGTCTCTTTTTGGTGGAAGTATAAAGGACAACCTGAAAGTAGGAAACATGGAAGCCGACGATCAACAAATCCAAAGTGCCGCAGAGATGGCCAACGCCCACTCCTTTATTTCACAACTACCTGATGGCTACCTCACACAGGTCGTGTTACGTGCTACCTATACTGTACTAATATACTTCGTTATTAATATATGCACAAGATGATCATCTTATAATTCATTTCTCCTACTGGTCGGTCACCTTTAACAGATTAAGAAAGACCATATTAGTGCGAAGATATTAAAAAAGATGCAAACAAGCTGATGTATAATTGCTACATAAATATGAGAAAAATCCGAACATTCATGCGAAGCAATTAAATTAGCAAAACTACAGGAAAACAAAGCTTAAGACAAACTTTGAAGCCACAGTCTCGTGATTAATTTTGTAGTTTATTTGACCTGAATCTTGCAATATGAAACTTCTCCCTAACTGAAAAAAGAAATTCAAAAGACCCTTTTTTTTTATCGAGTAATTATTAATCTCTGACAAAAGCAACCAAAAAGGCAAACAGGTAGGGCAAAGGGGCGTACAATTATCTGGAGGACAAAAACAAAGAATTGCCATAGCTAGAGCCATTATGAAAAATCCTCCAATTCTTTTGCTTGATGAGGCCACAAGTGCACTTGATTCAGAGTCGGAGAAGTTGGTCCAAGATGCTCTTGAGAAGGCTATGAAGGGAAGGACAGTGATCTTGATTGCACATAGAATGTCAACCATATTAAACGCAGATATCATTGCAGTTGTAGAGAATGGCCAAGTTACAGATACAGGAACTCATCACAGCTTGCTAGAAACTAACAAGTTTTATTATAATTTATTTAGCATGCAGAATCTCAGCACTGACTCAAGGTAATTGCTTGATTGGCTTCAATCTGTTATCAAACTTATACCTTTCTGCAGAAAATCTAGCAAAATTCTTTGTTCTAACTTCAAGAAGATGAATTTAGTGAAATAGTTCCAGATTCTACAAGTAAAAACAAACAGCCCTTGCCTCTACAAGTCATTGAACAACAGGACAAATATAGAGCACCCACACCGTTTGCTAGCAGCACAAACAAGGAGGGGGAGCAGAAGACAGGCATGGTAATAAAAAAGTCAGCTATATTCTTTAGGCTCTGGTTTGGCTTGCATAAGGGAGAACTTGTGAAGACAGTTATTGGCGCCATTGCTGCAGCATTTTCTGGTATCTCAAAGCCTGTTTTTGGATACTACATTATAACTGTGGGCGTAGCTTACTTCCACCCTAACGCCAAACATAAAGTGGGAAACTATTCTATCATCTTTTTTCTGGTAGGACTGCTTTCAATGCTCACTAACACCTTGCAGCATTACTTCTTTGGAGTTGTTGGCGAAAAAGCTACGGCGAACCTCAGACAAGCACTATATTCAGGTATTATATCACTTAAATACTCCCATTTGCTTTCCGAATTCTCTCACGCACACTTACACCCACTATTCATGGCCGGCAGGTGTACTACGCAATGAACTAGGGTGGTTCGACAAACCTGAGAACAGCGTTGGGTCACTTACTTCCCGCATCATTCACGACACTTCTGTGGTCAAAACTATAATCTCAGATCGTATGTCTGTAATTGTCCAATGCATCTCCTCCATACTGATTGCAACAGTTGTGAGCATGTATGTTGACTGGACAATGGGTCTGGTAGCTTGGGCAGTTATGCCTTGCCACTTCATAGGCGGACTTATTCAAGCCAAATCTGCGCAAGGGTTTTCAGGAGACTCTGCCGCTGCACATCATGAAGTCGTTGCACTTACCTCAGAGTCTGTAGCCAACATTAGAACCATCGCATCTTTTTGCTATGAAGAGCATATTCTTAGGAGGGCTAAACTATGCCTAGAAGGTCCAAGAAAGAAGAGCAGGTGGGCAAGCGTCAAGTATGGACTAATTCAAGGTGTCTCCCTTTGCTTATGGAATATTGCTCATGCTGTTGCTTTGACGTACAGCGCAATTCAGATCTCTCAACAGACTGCCACCTTCGAAAATAGCATAAGATCGTACCAGATTTTCTCCCTAACAGTGCCTTCAATTACAGAGCTGTGGACACTGATCCCCGCCGTCATATCTGCCATCAGCGTGCTAACTCCAGCATTTGAAACCCTTGACAGGGAGACTGAGATTCCACCAGATACACCAGATGGTCCTGCTCCTGACAGGAGGATTACAGGAAGTGTTGAATTCCAGAATGTCAATTTTAAATATCCACTCAGACTAGAAGTAACTGTTCTCAACGACTTCAGCTTACAGATTGGACCCGGATTTAAGTTGGCCCTTGTTGGGCCTAGTGGAAGTGGAAAGTCCTCAGTTTTGGCACTTCTACTCAGATTCTATGATCCTGGAGAAGGAAGAGTTCTTATCGATGGGAAGAACATAAAAGAATACAACCTGAGAAATCTGAGGACACAAATAGGGTTTGTACAACAAGAGCCACTTCTTTTTAGTTCCTCAATAAGAGACAACATTAGATATGGCAATGAATTGGCTTCTGAATTGGAAATAGTGAAGGTGTCGATGGAAGCGAATATACATCAGTTCGTCAGTAATTTGCCTGATGGATATGATACAGTTGTTGGGGAGAAGGGCTGCCAACTTTCAGGTGGACAAAAACAAAGGATAGCCATTGCTAGAACTCTACTAAAGAGGCCTGCAATTTTGCTCCTGGATGAAGCAACAAGTGCCCTAGATGCTGAGTCAGAGAGATCTATAGTGAATGCTCTAGAATCACTAAACTCGGACAGCAAGGGGAGCTTGATGCACAGCACAACACAGATAACCGTTGCACACAGGCTTTCAACGGTGAAGAACTCGAATATAATAGTTGTAATGGATAAAGGTAAGATTGTTGAGATAGGTTCCCACTCCACTCTTATTGCTTCATCTGAAGGAATGTATTCAAAATTGTACCAGCTTCAGAGTTTGACAGAAAGTTAATTGTATCCATGATTCTATTCCTTTAAGAGATCAGTCAGTTTTGAGAAACCTATTGCAACAATGGAAACGATCGACAACCATACTTCTTTAAGGATTTTAGTAAATGGAATTTGTGTCATGATCATATTCAAGTCTGAAGCAAAAACTAAACTTGAGGATGATGCGTCAGAGTTCCGTGACAACTCTACCTAGCGTCTTCAACTGTTCCATTCCATCTTCTGTTCCATTGCAATTCCAAGATCTATTAACACAACTGGTAAATGAACACAACATCAAGCCTTCTCATCAGGCAATCAAAACAATCCCTTTTTTTAAAAAAAAACTACACAAGCTTTTTCATCCAAACACAGTCCTTCAATGCCTTCTCTAATCCTCTATAACTATATCAGAGGTGCAATAATAAACTCATCACCAAAGCAAAACATGAAACCTTGGCATTTACCTACCAAAAGGAGTAGCAATGAAGCACATAGCCTACAATTCCCTACTGCATTCTACTCATGCTATGGAGGATTTTGATAAAGCAACACACGCAAGAGATACTTTTAATTTGAATAAAACGACAGGACCTGTTGAAGTTTAAAACAACAATAGAAGTCTGCAAAGCAAGAGGAGCCTGTTATGCGATAGGACCCTGCTTAAGCAATAGGAGCCCATTAAGTGATAGAAACTTATTAAACGACAGGAGTCTACTAAAGGATAAATCCAGTTAAGACAATTTAAAATAGAAGATACCTGTTAAAATGAAAGGAACCTGAAAAACCAAAGGGGTTAATCGTTTCGCAAACTTTCCGATTCGTTTCTAGCAAACAAAAAAATCAAAAAAAATTAAAAGATTCAAAAATAAATCAACATCGAAAATTTAGTAACGTAATTCGGCATACCTTGCCTACGTCTACAAGGCCCTCACCCAGCTTAATACTTTCATTAAAGTACAACAGATTTATCCAAAGTTTTACTGAGCCGACACCACTCAACCCTTGACCTATCTTTCAACCCCATTTCTTGTGAAAGAATTTCACATCCAATAGTATGATCACCTCGTACTAACTTCGACAGAGGATTTTTTTAAACGATATTTAATGATAATGAAACAAACTAAACAACAACTCAAGCGATTAAATAAAATTCAACATAAACGACAACACTTGAGAAAGAATAGAAGACAACTTCCCAAATAAGTTCAGCTCCTTCGTAATAGATCAGAAAATTATCACCACAAAATATAAACATTTATCTGCCGAAATGTTATAAGCATCAAAGGCCAAGGCTGTCCAGTTTTCTCGTTGTTGTAAAGTAGACCATAGAATCTTGTTCACCGCATTGGGAATTATCTACGCCAATGCCACATAAGCACCAAAGAGACTAAACCGTAAATCAGTTATTGTAGCCACCGCAACTCCAATGGACACCAAAAATAAAAAGAACAACAATGGAAGTAGCGCACAAGAGTTTTCCAGAAGCAAGGTGACTCGTGCAACTCCACTCATTGCCGCAATGTTTTATTCAATAAAAAAACCTTTAACTCTATGCCTTATACCCACATCAACACCGTACACATACTGTAAAGCCTTTTTAACCAATTAATGCTCCAACCACAGAATCTATTTCATTGAACAAATTACCCACATTACTTCAGTGGCACACACGCAAGTCCACACCAATTGCCACACACTCAGCTCACTTCAATGTCACACACGTAACTTTTCTTCAAAAGCTGCACACACACCTTTTCCTCAAGTAAGAAGAAAACTCAGTAAAATCAAATGGGATGTCGCAACACTGGTGGGCATGGGATGTTTCCTGGTGTGATGATATGCGACGAAGTGGGATGGCGGAGCTGCGACGCTATATGGAGCTCACCTAGTCTGTTGGAATTGTGATGCTATGCAACTTGGTCACAAGTGGGTATATATCGCTAGTGATAATTACACTGTCAATGATATACTTCTCAACAAAGTCATGAAAACCTTACCCACAACCAAGACCCCAAGGCAAGACTCAAAAACAACACCAAAACCCTTGGCCACTCTTCTGCAATTTTCACTAGTAAACCTTGACCATCAAACCCATAAGTCCCAACATTTCTTGTCAAGATACACATTGATTAAGGATAGGACTCTATCATCACAACAAGATTATCACCAATAGCTTTTGAATTCAAGTCATTATCCAATTAATATCTTATATGTCCAATTAATAAATAACTCCAAAACTAAATAAAAGATATATAATATATCCTAATAATCTCCCCCTTTTTGGAATTATTTGTTATAAATATGAAACTCCCCATGAATAACATAATTGGACATATAAGTGTCAAATTCACAATCCACATGAGATGGAAAAAAAAAACTCCCCTTAATCAAATATCAAGCTCCAAATCATCCAAATTTCTTCCCCTTGGAACAAAAAAATGCCTAAAAGCAAAACGAATAGTCACACATATACCTTGAAATTTTCCCCTAAATGGAACATTCACCATAAACAATCTGATGCCTCTCGAGACAAAACAGTATCAAAATGCATAATCATACCCGCAGAAGAATTATAAGCACTCCAAGAAGATAAATTACCACCATCCAAAATACTAAGAGATATGCTCGAAAGAGATAGAGATACCCGAGAGAGATCCATACTGATGAGAGAGTTGAGGAGTCTTCGGTGGAGCTAAATAGAAGTCACAATGCAAACTACTAAAAAGATGAGACGACAATAGCAACATAAAACTAAAGAACTAAAAAAAATCTTTCCTTTTTTTATTTTTAACAACACAAAAAATACTTCAAAAATGTAAAGCATACTGTTCCTATGCCCCTCGAAGAATCTCAAACCTAGGCTTATTCCTTGTCACATTATCTCTATCATCGTTTTCTTCTTCAGAAGTAACTGACTTGTCCTCTGTTTGACCAGTTACTTCACAAATAGTAACTAAGTGCGAATCTGAACATTTTCTTGTTTTTTCTTCACTACATTTTTATGCTTATACTTGACTCTTTCTAATCCAAGCTTGCTTCGATACCATGGGATGCTGCTGGAATTTAATGGAAAGTGTTTAGATTTTCGATTTTAACCTCTTTGAAACATCATTTGTAGTAACTGATAATATTTTGGCCTTATATGTCCAACGACTCCACAAAAATGACATGTGGGTATAAATTTTCGATTCTTTCTCGATATTTCTTCTTCTCATACAGATTTGGATATGTCATCTTTCTTCTCATTCACTTTAGAGCACTCACCTTTATAGCCAATGTCTTGAAAATCTCCTTTAATTTTACCAATTTTTAACAACTTTTCTAGCTTTTCGGTACCTCCATTTAACATTCTCAATCCCTTTTTGGTACTTACTAATTTCATTCTAGCTTCACCAGGCTCATTTGATGTCAACATCAAATTCTTTTCTAACTCTTGGATGGTGTTCTTCATGGAGAGATTCTTTTTCTTCAATCTTTCATTCTTTCTACATATTTTCACTCATTTTTTGTACATTAATTCGTAAGCCTCGTAAATGTTCTCCATTTTATCACTTGACCCACTTTCACAACTTTCATAATCTGAGATCGAGCTTTGAGCTTAATCATTTGCATTTTTTTTAAACTTCCTGATTTACGCACTTTTTCGTCTTCAGTTATTTCCTTCTCGGTTACTATTAAACAAGTAACTGGACTTTTGTTGTACAAAGTAACTAATGCATCATTATTCACACCTTCTTCTTCACTTTCGGATTCATTATCACTCCAAGTGCTCGTATAAGATTTTCCTTTTGTCTTCTTCATAGGATTAACACACTCCGCTTGAATATGTCCGAAACCTTGACACTCATGGCATTGAATTCTCTTTACCTTTCTTTCTTCCTTTTGAGTTTTGGCTTGTTGATTGAAGTTTTTGTTTAATGAGCTCCCACCTTTTTACCTAAACTTGAATCTGTCCTTTTTCACTCTCTTCAGCCACTTACTGAACTCTTGTGTAAATAGCTCTATCTCCTTGTTCTCGTCGGATTCATCTTTTAGGTCATTCACAACTTTACCAATCTCTACTTACAATGCTAATCCTTTCTTCTTCTCTCACTTACCTCTTAAAAGAATCATCTCAAAGTTTGTAAGGATTCCAATAACTTTTTTCAATGACAGATTATCAATGTCGTGGGCCTCCTCTATTACTGCAATTTAAATTTTGGAGATAGTAATCTCAACGTTTTCTTGACTAATTTTACATTGGAGTATTTCTTTCCTAGTTGATGAGCTTGATTTGCTATATCTTGTAATTTTTCATGAAAGTCTCCAATAGTCTCATTCTCATCCATCTTTAGCTCTTCAAACCGCATAGCTAACATCTGTAGTTTTGACGTTATCATGGATTTTGACCCTTCATGAATAGTTTGCAAAGCATCCCACGCTTTTTGTCGATTCACAGGCTGAGATCATTAAGAAACATCCCTCATCAACAGCATTGAATATCGCATGCATTGCTTGTGAATTTCTTAGTGCATTTTCTTCTTCGACTCTTGTCCATTCAGATGGATCTTTCTGAACTGCCTCTCCTTTATCATCAATGACCATCGGATGCGTCCAACCATATACTACCGAATGCCAAGCTTTCGTGCCCTGAGCTTGGATGAAGACTTTCTTGCCAAGCTTTCGTGCCCTGAGCTTGGATGAAGACTTTCATCCGTGATTTCTCTGTAGGATAGTTGGATTCGTCCAAGCGTTAGCCAGATAATTGACGCTCCTTCTTTTATGACCATGTTTGCGAAACTAGGATCTGCACCAACTTGCTACCAAGTTCTGAATCGGTGACCTTACTCTAATATTAATTGAAAAATCGAAGGGGTTAATCGTTTCGCAAACTTTCTGATTTGTTTTTGGCAAACAAAAAAATCAGAAAAAATTAAAAGATTCAAAAATAAATCAACACCGAAAATTTAGTAATGCAATTCGGTACACTTTGCTTACGTATGTGGGGCCCTCACCTAGCTTAATACTTTTACGAAAGTACAATAGATTTATCTAAGGCTTTACTGAGCCGACACCACTTAACCCTTGACACTATCTCTCAACCTCACTTCCCGTGAAAGAATTTCACACTCAATAGTACGACCATCTCGTACTAACCTCGTCAGAGGATTTTCTCAAATGATATTTAATGATAATGAAACAAACTAAACAACTCAAGTGATTAAATAAAATTCAACATAAATGACAACACTTAAGAAAGAAAAGAAGACAACTTCCTAATCGGTTCTGCTCCTCTATAATAGATCAGAAAATTATCACCATAAAATATAAACGTTTATCTACCGAAACGTTATAAGCATCAAAGGCCAAGGTTGTCTAATTTTCTCATTGCTGCAAAGTAGACCATAAAATCTTGTTCACTGCACTGGGAATTATCCATGCCAAAGCCACACAAGCACCAAAGAGGCTAAACCTTAAATCAGTTATTGTAGCCACCGTAACTCTAATGGACACCAAAAATAAAAAGAACAATAATGAAAGTAGCGCATAAGAGTTTTCCAAAAGCAAGGTGACTCACGCAACTCCACTCATTGCCGTAATGTTTTATTCAATAAAAAACCTTTAACTCTATGCCTTATACCCATATCAACATCGTACACACACTGCGGCCTTTTTAACCAATTAATGCTCCAACCATAGAATTTATTTCATTGAACAAATTACCTACGTTACTTCAGTGGCACACACGCACGTCTACACTAATTGCCACACACTCACCTCACTTTAATGCCACACACACAATTTTTCTTCAAAAGTTGCACACACACCTTTTCCTTAAGCAAGAAGAAAACATAGTAAAATTAAATGGGATGTTGCTACACTAGTGGGCGTGGGATGTTGCCTGGTGTGATGCTATTCGACGAAGTGGGATGCTGGAGTTGTGACACTACGTGGAGCTCGCCTAGTCTGCTAAAATTGTGACACTATATAACTTGGTCACAAGTGGGTATATATCGCTAGCGATAATTACACTGTCAATGATATACTTCTTAACAAAGTCATGAAAATCTCAACCACAACCAAGACCCCACGGCAAGACTCAAAAACAACACCAAAACCCTTGGCCACTCCTCTGAAATTTTCACTAGTAAACCTTGACCATCATACCCGTAATTCCCAACACTTCTTGTCAAGATACACATTGATTAAGGATAGGACTCTATCACCACAACAAGATTATCACCAATAGCTTTTGAATTCAAGTCTTTATCCAATTAATATCTTATATGTTCAATTAATAAATAATGCCAAAGCTAAATAAAAGATATTTAATATATATCCTAATAAAACTTTAGCAAGTTGAAAACAGAAGAAACCTATTATAAAAGTGAAGGAACCTCTTGCTAAAATGAACACGCATAATATAATACAAAAATATAAAAAATAAAGAGAGAAGAAGGACGCAATCGATTTATACTAGTTCAGCTTACAAGTCAAGCTTACATCTAGTCCTCAAGTATCCAACTTGAGTGTTTCATTATGCAAATCCAAGTATTAATTTGATAAGCTTCTTCAAGCGCATGGGTACATATTTTTCAAAGTTCTCCAACTTTTCATACTAGTAGTATCTTCCGAGTCTTTAAAAGCTTATGAATAGATATTTTTCAAGGTTCTCCAAACTTTCATACTGGTAGTATTTTGATATCGTGTACAAGCTCTCAACAAATGAAGAAGTAATTTGTTTTATACGAGCTTCAGTGATCTCATGAGATATTGTAATATTGTTGTCTCCTAGAAACAAATAACGGTGTATAAAGACAACCATTGTTATTGATACAATTTTACATATATATGCTCTTGTCCAGTTAATGAAAAAAATGATGAACAATAAAATATAAGAAGATTCCCCGTGCATCTTATGTTTTGGTGCAGAAAAATCCTCCTTTTTTATTTTAAAACTTTAAGTTGTCAGATGAAGCTTCCTGTCGCGACAACAGGTTTGCACTTCATTAGATCCGGAGTTGGAGATTGCTGAAAAGATATAGATGTGGATCTTACAATGTAGAGTTTTTAATAGCTCCTTAGCCCAACATGAGTATGCTATTTATGGTGGACTCTTGAGATACCTGAGAATGTTATTGCAGTTGCATGTGATAAATCTCTGTTATATTTTGAAAAACAGGAGACGTAGGGAAGTCATTACCCCTCCGCTCCGCTCTGTTGTCGTCTGTTTTTACGAAAACATATTATCGTTACTTAAGAATTATAAAATCGACGCAGCAACAGAGAAGGCATTGTTGATAAGCAGCAAATTTATTCACTTCTTGTTAGGTACGCCTTGCCTTTTTTCATTTACGATGATAATAGACCCCAACAATATTCACATGTAGAACGAGTTTGATCTGTAATGTTTGTAAAAGAAATATATACGTTTGCATAACTAAAGGTGAAACAATACTTGAAAGAATAAGGGTGTTACTATCAAACTTTACTGACCAAATAACACAAAACTAACATTTAATGATCCAATTAAAATACATTTCCTAGGAATAAATTGAGATGAATATCCATTGCCAATAAAGAAATTAATCAAATTTAAATAAAAAAGACTTAGACTTACAAAAATTGAATCTTATAATGAATTCTTTATCGACTTGTTGAAACAATCTTCTCCCATATTTTACATAACAAAATTGCTATTGCTATTCCTATAAATATTACCTATTTATAATTTAAAAACAAAAAAACAAAATCCAACTAGTGTATTCATCTCTTGAATATATTTAAAAGAACATAAGTCCATTTACAACGGGATCATAGTACTCTATACTAGGGTAGACCAAATACAATTAAAATACAAGTGTTTCACATATTCAAATTCACAACCAGATAGCGAACAAGAGCTTTACAATTATTCTTTGTCTAATAAGAAGCATTTGATGAACAATAATCTAGAAATCGAGTAAATATTTAGGAAATTTCAATCTATTCTATGCAAATAAAAAATTCGGCTTTTCACTGTTCAATTATTCACAGTTATGCAATCATTTGTTTTATCATGTCTAGAAGTCATCATTAATTTCACCTTATGAATCTTTTTCTAAACCCAGCCACAATCATTAAGAGGCATATATATCCAAGAATGAGTATCTTTCAAGTAAATAATATTAATTCACTTGACCCAAAACTAATCTGTCTTTTGTGCAATTCCCATGTTTGTTTACTTACTAACGCCACATTCCCTTATTTACAACTTTTGAGGTTCATACTTCTCTTACTTCATTTATAGCAAACTATTTCCCAATTTATCAAATCTATACTTCTGTTTGCTCCTTTTTTTTCCCACAAACTTCCTACATTTACCTTCCACAAGTTTCATAATATATTGAGGTAATATAAACACAAATGACCAATAAACATCTAAACAAATAAAACAGAATTTATCAACTAAGTTCTTCTAACATAAGAGAAATTTCGTGTAACCCAACTTATGATTCTAGTTATAATTATTTCCACCAACTAAAACAATTAATCTTACTCCATTTAGTTGGAAAAATAGGAACCATCAAATATCTAAGTACCCTCAAATATCTAATTAAAAAAGAATCAAGATTGAAAATCGTAATATTCAAGATTTCATGTTTCACTACTTTAGATATTCTGTTAGAAATAAACATGATAGAACATAATCACAGAGATCATGTTAGACAGGATCATTTGTATATACATATAATAAACAAAGAATCAAGTACTTGGATTTTCGTTGTAGTTCCACTGGGTAAAGAATTTTTTGTTTTTCACAATCTTTTGCAAAGATAATTTTTTTATTCTTTTTCTACACTTTTTATCGATGAAGAAGAAAGAACACAACCATATATATATATATCATTTCTTTCTTCATATAACTACTTTTTGTGGTTATTTCAAGAGTATAACGACTATTATACCCTTCATGGGTGTAATAATGACCTATATCTCCCACTCACATATGATGGGTTTATTCTCATTAAAAACAAACTCTGCAATGCTCATATTTGTTCAATAACCGGTATGATCAGTATATGATGAGAGCACATTCTCATATATTTGTTAGGAGTATATGACATCTCGATTAACAAATTGATCCTAGGACTTAAGTGTCCTTTAGTAGACATTGTATGCTATATAGCTTAGGTCATATCTCGCATTTGCACTTTTCTTTGATCTCATTTAGTTTCATATGTTATGACTGTATTCAAGTTCTCTACTAAAGAGACGATGGCCATTTATGAATACTTTTCATGCGAGTTATTGATTCTAAAAAAAATAAATGACCTTCCTCTATTCTCAATTCTCTTTTGAATTAAATTTAATTTGCTTTCGTAGAATTATTCTATAGGATCGCATCTTGCATGATCTTTTGGCAATAACCAAGAGTAGCAAACCTTAAATTCAATTCTCAAGAATGAAACAAGAGTCATAAGGGTATATGATGAGGTTCTTCTCAACCTCAATGGTCTCACACAACGTAAGATGAGATCTTGCGACTTACATTAATCCCTTTTTTGTGGTCAGTTATGCACACATGGTACGAGTTATGTGTTACAGTATTTACCCACTTCGTTTAACTTGAACATCTTTATTCAAGAAATACCGTACAGATGATAGTTCAAACATACTCAATGTTTAACTTGAGTTCACTCATCTACTCAA
>JAOSBK010000205.1:7076668-7089512 GCA_027568895.1 Erythroxylum shatona | reverse complement strand
AAAAAAATAATTTAATTAAAGTTATAATAATAATTAAATCATAACATAAAAATTTTAAAATTTTTGACATTTATTTATAAGAAAGTGAGAATGATTGTAAATATAAGTCCTACACTACCAAGGCTCAACAACATTGAGCCTAATAAACTATTCATAAACGCACTAAGCTCATGCCCTCCAAATTGGAATGATTCCAAGATCGACTACCATTCGGGCTACCCTTGGTCAAAGGACCACGGGGACACCAGTGAATTTTTAAAGTGATTGATAGAACAGATCATTCGTAAGAGATTAAGGATAAACAATAATTGGCTATAGTCTAAATTTCAGGTATGCTCTCCGAAATACATGCCCTTTCTCCTCAATGAGCATCAAGTCTCAAGGCATGCCTCTTAAAAATTTACACTCTTCAATCTCTCCCTGTTTAACAACGACCTCAAATAGGATCTATGGTCTAAAACTTTCTGATACATAACATACTTGTGAAGAAGTAAGTGTAGAGCATATTTGTCTTTTTGTATGCTACATTACTCGAGACTCAAGCTTTCAGGAGAGATAACTTAGAAAGAAGCTATAGAACAAAACATACAATACTTTGATTGATTTTTTGCTTCTAAAAGCCTTTGAGTATAATAAAAGGGAAGCCTTGCTTTTATAGATCAAGTAAGGGGATAGAGACAAACAACTTTAGGGGAAAAGATTCCCTAGGCATAATAATGCACACTAACTTACAAAAGGAAACAATAAAAAAAAGAATAATTGGGAAACACTTGGTCCTAAAGATTCTTTTACAAGATAAGAAGGAATCTTTAAAGAGGTGTAGATGGAGAATGTGAGCTACCACTGCCATTGTCAGAATCTTCTATCAAATCTACGTCATCATCTTTGTCTATGACTTGGATAAAATGATCAAATCATATGTCAAACTAAATTAGAGGCCACGGGCTTTGAGCATCTTTAAATGGATCAGGCTCACTAGGCTCAATGTTGTTAGGATGTGGGTCGGGCTCATTAGGCTCAATGTTGTTAAGATGCGTAGCATTTTTAACATGAGTAGCTTGTTGTTAGGTTGCAAAGCTTAGAGGATAAGGCAAGTCGCCAGCCATGATGTTAAAACAAGTAAACTGGTAAATCGAAGTCCAATATGCAGCAAAGGGAGAAATGGGGTTTTGTGAGATTAAAATCTCTAGGATAAAGGCGAGAGATGTGTACTTAAGGAGTGAAGCGCTTATAGGATAATGATTTAAGTGATCTAAAAACAATATTTACGTTTGTTTTCTAGGCCAATCAACATTCCTAGAGCTGATGTTTATTCAAAAATTGGAAGATCTGGCTGCACCATTTTGGAAGAGACTGAAACTATTCAAGGAAGGTCCAGAAGAGAGATTTAGACTTAGTGGGATCAGAAGGATGTCTATATACATAAAGGGGAGAAAGAGAAATAGAACAGGCATACTGAGTGGATAATGTCCACAAATGTCATAATGTTGATTCAATGAGCCTATTATAAGGATAGTAGACCACTCGATAAGTTGTAATAGTGTCAAAGAAGTAGGGATGAGGAGGAACATTGAGGGTGATGAGTGTAAGATGGAGGTGGTACAGTTTAAGAAGAGTAAAAATCCTTTTTAGTGTAATTGGATGATTTTTAGAGAGGGGAGGAAAGGATTTTGAATGTTTGGCGTACTGACGAAACTCTATGATGGAAAGGAGGAGAGGTATTGTGGTGAAGGGAGTGAGAAGGCTAATATTCTTCTGAAGTCGAGTGAGGAAGTTAGCTAGGACATTTTGATGGCCTTGAATATGAAAAATGGTGAATTTATAGTGTAAAACCCATTCTTGTCATTGAAGCAACTGATTGTCTATTGGTGTCTTCTTCTTAGGTTCACAGTAATGTCGCTTCTTGTTAATCTCTTCAATAAGGATTGCACCCCAATAATGGTCACTAATGTCTATCTACAAAAGGTGCTAGCCTGTGTCAAGAATCTTAGGTGGAGTTTGACAGACTTTCTTTAGGTGTTGTAAGGTTATGATTCAATCTATTCCCCATGGTGGTGGATGCTTGTATAACAAGACGAATATTTATGTAGATCTCTTATTCACACAAAAGTCCTAATAAGCCCAGTCAGATTTTGTGGGCTCAATTAATCCTTACTGTGTTGGAATTGCACATTCTTCTAAAGTCGAGTGAGGAAATTAGCTAGGACATTTTGATGGCCTTGAATATGGCAAATGGTGAATTTATAGTTTGAAACCCATTCTTGTCATGGAAGCAACTGACTATCTGATGGTGTCTTCTTCTTAGGTTCACAGTAATGTCACTTCTTGTTAATCTCTTCAATGGGGATAGCACCCCAATAATGGTCACTAACATCTGACTGCAAAAGGTGCTAGCCTGTGTTAGGAATCTTAGGTGGAGTTTGACAGACCTTCTTTAGGTGTTGTAAGTCTATGATTCAACATATTCCCCATAGTGGTGGATTCCTGTTCAGCAAGACAAATAATTGTGTAGATCTCTTATCACACAAAAGGCCTGATAAGCCCAGTCAGATTTTGCGGGTTCAATTAATCCTTATTGTAATGGAATTGCTCATTCTTTTTGGGTTAGTTTCAGATCACCAGGGTTCATATTTGAATGAGTAGCCTTGGTATGATTGATTTCCTCATTCTTCTTGTATCGGAGGTGGATAAAGAAGTCAGATTCTTCCATAAAGGGTAAGGATGTGAGAACTGTGCTCTAAGAATTAATCTTTTAGATCTTCATAAGGAGGTGGTACTTGTGTGAGTTCAAACTCGTTTCTAATGTCAATGTAGGAACTGAAATTGGCATGACATTTAATCCTTGTAGGAGGGATTTGGAGTGGAGATGCCTTACAGTAGAACAATCAAAAGATTTGAGCCATGTAGATGGCCTTCAAGGACTTTGATCTAAACTACACAGTTAGGGAAAAAACAGATCCCTATTTTCCTTTTTATAATAAGACCAATCTTGAAATAATTTCTATCAGAGACAAGGAAATACTCATCATGTGAACTCCAAGTTTAGGAGGTAAAATGTTAGGCTTCAAAATACTTTTGCATGATGTAGTGCCCATATACCTAATAGTATAGTCTTAATAGGCCAATCATGCCTTGTTGTGATATTTGAATATAGACATAAAGTCGAGAAATTGTGAGGGGTCTGGTATCTACCTTCGAGCACTTTTGCTATAACATGTATAACATGTCATCTTCATTATCTTCAGAAATCAGAGTACCTGAGGAGTCATACTCCTCTTCAGAAGAGTCAACGAGAATAATGAACTTGGTATCCTCATCTTCACTGGATTGTTCTTCAATGTGATCTTCAATGTTTCCATGATTATCATGGATAGGCATGATAACTTCTATAGAATCCAGTAGTTTGATATCCCTTTTCATCTTATTAGAACATTAACGAGCATAATGCCAATAAGAGAAAACAATGATATGATGATTTTGCTTGGAGATTTCTCTATTTGAAGAATCTGAAAAATTGTAGTCGTTTCTTTTTTTTCTGAAGGGCTTATAGTTTTCTTAATGAGAAATGTGAGATTTGTGGAACTTGTTGTAGGAGAACTTTCTATGATGATGTTTCCTCTTCATATGACAATCATGGTATTTTTTCTCCTTACAATTGATCGTCAAATAAGGTTTTTTGCACGTCTTCTTTATCAAAGGGCCACCTTTAATCATGTTTTTGAAAAATACTTGTTGATCACATAGCTTGTCAAGAGAAGCCAAAGCGAGCTAATAGATTTTTCCAAGAGATATATTTTTTATATCTCTTTGAAATCGAGTAATGGTCCTTTATAATTCAGGTTGTAATTCTTCTGAAAGATGGGAAATGAATGTATAACAGAGATTAATCTTGTTGAATTCGATGAGAAGATAATAATATTCTGTCATACGCTGAAAATGTTTCTATAGGTCTCTTCTATCCAGAGAACAACACTTCATCTGAAAAAATTCCTGCCTGATTTGCTTATTAATGAGCTGAAAATGTTTCTATAGGTCTCTTCTATCCAGAGAACAACACTTCACCAATTTGGTTAAGTCATTCGCAGGTTAATCTAAGCATCGAATTCAGGAGATGTTCTCTCTATTTTTCGGGTGGAATATCATCGAAGGTAAACCATGGTACTAGGTCTAGTTAGTGGTATTGGGACTATCGGTGGTGTGGTTATGAGAGGTTTAGTTCCTATGGATTCAGCTTTACTAATATCTAGTTCAACCTTAGTAGGTTTAAGCATGGTCATCATAATCTGGCTTAGCTCAGATAGATCAACAAAGTGCTTAGACTCATCAAAAGATGGTTCAAATACCTCAAATAGTTCAGAGGAGTGTTCAGAGATGCTAGAAAGCTTAGATAGGTATTCTTCATCTGATACCTCATAGGGGATGGTGTAAGAGTTGCTATGCATTCTTCTGTAGATATCTCAGGAATAGAGGCTAGTGCAATAGTTGTTATGCATTATTCTCCAAATATCTCAAGAATAGAGGCTAGTGCAATGGTTGCTATAAACTCTGTTTGAGGAGCTTTGTCCTTCCAGTGGATTGTGAAGGTTGAGGTTTTAGTGGTGAAAAAGATTAAGTTTTGATTTGTAAAGGTTTTGTCCATGAACCAGTGGATTCAACGGGCTTAGTATATGATGGTGATGGTTTAGGAGATTTTTTAGGTTTAAGTTTGGAGGATCTTGTCGATTTAGGCTTAGTAGTGGTAGGATAGATATGCTTTCCGATTAAATGATATTTCACGTTGAATACCTTTTTTGCATGTCAGCTTCCATTCGTTAAATTACTTCTTCACCTTTCTAAGTTCTTACTCTTTAGTGGTGAAGTTAAGGACAAAATATTGAGTGTCAACATATCTTCGTAGATCAGCAACAAGTTGGGCCATTTGACCTTTTAGTGATTTAAGCAAGGATTGGATTTCTGAGGAGACTATTGACTCGTTGGTGAGTATCCTGTGTTTATTAATGTAGTCCATTAAGTTTAGAATCAATCCGTCGAAGGACTTTGTTTCAGGCCAAAGCATTGTCAGTCTGGCAGTTGAGAGTTTCATCAACAGGATTTTAGATCATAGTTCCATAAGAAGTAATTCCTATAGAACAAATATAAGAGTTAGAGATAATCCTATTATGACCATTAATGTGTCTCTCCATTGGATGAAAGTCTTCTTCATACGAGTTGACCATCAAGCAAGGAATGAGATTTGGAGTAGGAACAATAGGAATAGAAGGAATCACTCACTGAGGACATTTGGAGATTGACTCTGGATGGAATAAAGTTTCTTTGTCAACAAAATTGAGCAATGCTTGAATATTTATGGGTCTTAGTCTTGGATTGTCAATCCAAGGTCTACAATCATCATCATGGTCATCATAGTGATATGAGTATTGTTGAGAAGGATGACAACGATGAATTTTTCTTTGTTTGTTCTTCTTCTTCCTTCGTCTCCTATTATAAAGCTCATTATCATTACTGCCTGGTTCATGATTTAGACAGACTTCACAGTTTGGTTCACATATGGAGGGATCAACATCTTAGATAAAATGTCCACATTGATGGCTAACACAGACGGGTTCTCCAGTAGGCTTAAAGTAATAGATCGAAGGTCCATCTTTGCCTTCTATGTGTGAAAACATCAGTTGAAACATCAAAATAGGACTAGATGTAGTTGAGGGTTTAAGTTGATCTTCATTGGGCTTAGTGTAGATGGATTTTACAATTCCATATTATAAGGTCTTTAGCAGAGGAGGAGTGGTAGTATGAAAAGAGTGTCGATGAGGAGCATGAAACATCTTTTGGTAATTTATGATCTATTTAATTGGCATCAGATTTTCAAGCTCCATCAGTGGTAGCTACTTCGGGATCTGAATGATCGTAGTCTGATCATGAGCTCTATCTGCTACCATGTACAACACTTCTGAAGCAAAATTAGGGAAATTAAGATCTATGACATAATTCTGCAAACGATAGATCATCTGGTCATGTAAAGTGACCATAATAGTTTTATGATCTTGTTATGCTCCAATAATCTGGATCTAAACTTGGAGTCTCTCAAATAAAGTAGGATCATCAAGCCTAATATTGAAATCAGGGGCAATAGTGAGGATGACACTTCTATTATTAAGAGTTATCAACATAGTACCAATTAAGGTGTTTTGCTATATAGTGTAGGCAATGTCAAGAAAAAAGATGCCGACTATAGCAGGAATGCCTTTTCTTCCATAGAGGGTGAAAACAAGACGAATAGCTACAACATAAAGATGTGTATGGTTTTGTTCTCTACAAAGAAAGATGAGCTCCTTTGAAATTTCTAACTTCGCATACTGCTCTGTCATAGTAACTTTTAGACTATATAGTTCCAGACAGAAACTTTGGATGATTTCTTTAACTTTTGGACGATGGGTAAAGAGAATAGTTCATATACTTCTTATCCAAGAATGATAACGAGAATATATACTGTAGGAACTGAGTAAAAGTAAGGGAGTATCAGAAATACAAATTTTTGCAAGAAGATGGATAATTTTTACAAGATTTTCTATTTTATTGAAAAATATACACTTAACATGAGAAGGGAGTTTCACAATAAAATAGGTAGAAGAAAAATAAACAAGATCACTTGGTAGGATATTCATAGCTTGAGAACTCTCCTTACTCACTCTTATCAGGATTACTGTAGTCACGATCTTTTATGACAAAATTTTTAGATATATATTTCTTTTTGTATAGCGAAAAAAGTATAAAATTTTATTATATTTTATGTAAATTTAGGTTATTTTTATAATACATTATAATATATTTATAATTAAATAAAAGAAATGTTAATTGAGAAAGCTAATAAAATTTGATAAAAATTTGCATATGCATTTATTAATTAAATATTAATATAATTAAAAGTATAAATTCATAACAATCGTGTTTACATAACTAAGTTTAACTTTTAAATTCCATAATAGTCACGAATTAACCTAATAAAAATATATAAAATTTAAGATAATTTAGTCTGAAGGTTAAAATCGTGAAATTCAAACAGTGAGTTTACTCAGAACACTGAAACAAGTCATGAATAATTATCAAGTATTTATTCTTCTACCTTCGCTTTCACTCCCAAACTCCTTCAAATGCTTTCTGATTTCTATCAGTTAGTCGAGGAAATCAGCAGAGTTATGTCTGGTTGGTTCCATTTTCCATCTGAAGCATTTGTATTTTTTCTCTCTGTGAAAAAGAATTATCGGAAGGCCAAATGAGGCGATTTCAATTTCTAGCCGGTTACGGCCGCCGTGCTGTCAAGGCGCCATCGTATGCTGGGATTTCGCGTGAATACTGCGGTGGAAACCTTCAATTTGACGCCTTGGCGGACAAGGTAGTTGAGTTCTGTAAACCCAATTTGTTTATATTTACTGAACTTGTTATGGGTTTGTCTAGAAGTGGAAAATTGAATGAGACATTTTTGGTATTTAGAATCGTTAGAAATTTGGGGATTCAATTGAATGAGTTCATATATGCTATTTTGGCTGATGGATTCTGTAAAAGAGGAGATTTTGACATTGTCTATCAACTGCTAGCTGAAAGGGAGAAGAAAGGGATTGGTGATTGTTATCTTACTTGCAACACCTTGGTCAATTGCTTATGCAAGATTGGGAGGACGTCTGATGCAGATGAATTCTCAAAAAAGATACCAGCAGATGTTTTCACATACACCACACTTTTAAAGGGCTATATCCAGGAAGTGAATGTTGTAGGAATTCTAGATATTAAACGTAGAATAGAAGAAGCCGGAATTATCATGGATAAAGTTATGTGCAACGTACTTATTAAAGCACTTATTGTTGCGGGTGTGCTTGAAGATGCACAAGCGATGTACAACAGAATGCCAGAAATGGATTTGACTGCTGATTGCATTACTTATTGTATAATGATTGATGGATATTGCAAAGTAGGACAAATTGATAAGGCACTTGAAATATTTGATGAGTTTAGGAGGACATTGGCTCCTTCACTTCCATGCTATAATTGCATGATTAATGGTTTGTGCAAGAATGGTATGGTGGATTTGGCTACAGAGATATTTATTGAGCTCTATGAAAAGGGTTTGACTTTGAATTTCAACACTTATATGAAATTGTTAAAGGAAATTATTAAGCAAGACGCCTCTCAAGGACTCCTAAATCTGATTTGCAGAATCAAGAATGTTAGATGGGACACTTTTTGTATGATTTGTAATGCTGCTATCATTTTGTTGTGCAAGAGAAAATTTACCATGGCTGCTACTGAAGTCTATGTAGTGGCAAGAAGGAATCAAGCATGCTTGACAAGTAAGTCTTATTATTTGATTATAAGAGGACTTATTCGCGATGGAAATTTTCGACTGTGTCAGCCTGTTTTGGGAACCTTCGTAAAAGAATATGGCCTTTTTGAGCTTAAATTAAGCAAGATACTGTTGCAGTACCTGTGCTTAAAAGATGTTACCAGGGCCCTTTATTTTCTCAACAAGATAAAGGAACGAAATCCTGATGTTTCTTTTCTCGGTAGTGTTTTAAAATCAATGGCAAAACGTGGTAGAGCTTTAGATGTATATAAACTTGTCACAGAAGCTAATGATAATTTGCCAGTTATGGATGTTGCTGATTATTCTCTGATAATTGATTGCCTCTGCAAAGGAGGACATCTTGTCAAAGCCATAGATCTCTGTCATTTTGCTGAGAAGAAGGAAATCGATCTTAACGTAATTACTTATAATACAGTTTTACATGGTTTGTGTCAGCAGGGCTGCCTTTTTGAAGCCTTTCGGCTATTTGATTCATTAGAGAGGATCAACTTGACTCCGTCAGCAATTACTTATGCAATACTGATTGATGCTACATCTAAAACAGGATATCTTCTGGATGCCAAAAGATTATTTGAAGGTATGATCATTAAGGACTATGAAGTAAATACTCGTATCTATAATTCGTTTATTAATGGATACTGCAAGTTTGGTGAATTAGAGAAGTCCTTGACCATGCTGGATGATATGAAAGCCAAATGTGTTAAATTTGATGAATTTACTGTGAGTTCTGTGATCAATGGTTTTTGTCAAAAAGGGGACATGGAGGGGGCTCTGAGTCTTTTTTCGGAATTCAAAAGGAAAGACATATCTCCTGATTTATTGGGTTTTTTGTATTTGATAAGGGGGCTGCATGCCAAAGGGAGGATGGAAGAGGCAAAGAACATTTTGAGAGAAATGCTTCTGTCACGATCTGTTCTTGAAATGATAAATAAGGTCAATACTGAGGTTGAAACTGAATCTGTAGAGAGTTTTCTGGTCTTCCTATGCGAGCGAGGAAGTATCACTGAGGCAATTATAGTTCTCAATGAGGTCGCCTCTATGTTCTACCCAGTTTGGAAGTGTTCTGGTCCTAATTGCGAATCAGAAGAACTGCCAATCCCTTCTGAAGCTGAGGCACCTAGCTCAATTCAGGGGACTGTATCATCCTCAGGGAGAACATATCCAGATCATGCATGCTCTGATGTGAAAGTTGATAGCAAAGTGGAAAACTCTGATATTCTGGGAAGATTATCACAATTGGATGACTTTGACTCTTACTATTCCATGATTTCTTCGCTCTGCTTGAGAGGGAAGCTACTGGAAGCTAATAGATTAGTGAAGAAGACACTTGCTAGCTTGTATAACGATTGTTAAAGTCTTGGCCTCTACAAATACGTTGCTTTTTCCTCTTCTTTAATGGCAGAAGAAGCACATGTCTTTAATGGCAGAAGAAGCATGTGTTCTTTTCAGGTGAATTCAGGATATTTATTTGTGCTCTTGCAATTCTATATTCCCCTGTGAGTGTTCTAGTATAAAGTTGAGAAATAAAGTTTTATGTGATTGGATTTTCTTTCTCTTGGTCATTTAGAAATTCTAACAACTCACTTTAAGGTAAGTAAGGTCAGTCGGCAAAAGCATGTTTAAAAATCTTTATGTTTTTCAACATTCAGAGGAGTACAATCTAGTGTTGTTTGCTATCCAAAAGAGCTATCCCTATTGTTTAGATTCCTCAGTTATTCGCATACAACCATTTTTAATTCCATTCTTCCTCTTGTACTGATTCCTTTTCCCCTTCTCTTTTACTTTTGGGGTGTCTTTCAGAGAGTTTTTCATGGTTCAATTACAAGTGCAATAAATAACTATTATCTACTGCAACCAGTTGTCTATATACTTCTTCATAAGGATTATAGTTTAATAATTCTTCATCAGCTCCTATTTCGTTTCCACTTTTTTGTGATACATTTTCACGCTCGTATGCAGGCATTCCAATTGTTCGCTCAAAAGGTGGATGCAATTTCTTGTGATTGGGCACCATAGCCTTGTTGAGTGGCTCTTTGCCAAGTAAGTTCCTAGTGTAATGCTGCTTTCATCTTTATTTTTCTTGGGTTGTCTTGTGGTATTATTTTAGAGTTCTTGTCCTTGCTACACATTATCACTGGGAAATGTACTCCTTTTCATTAGCTGGAAGACAGGACTTGAAGTTTAGCAATGCTATGTTTGCAAGGCTGTCATGCGGCAATCTAGATGCAGCAACAAGAGGTTCAACTTTGTCACTGTTCCTTCGACACCAGCTACCATATGGATGATGGCTTCATTAAATCTCCAAGCTAATTTATATGGAGATCCAAACTCTAGGTTTGTTTGCAAGTTTAGGTTTCTCGTTGTAATGTTTCTTGATTTGGATATATGTCATCTCAATTGTGGTTTTTATCTATGGTGTTTAGCTACAATAGCTGTGATTGGCAGACAGAACCAGAAAAGGTTGCATGTCTTAGCGTCAAGAAGATGGCCTGTAAGAAATATCCAAAATGTGGGTATTGATTGAAGCCTATCAAACCCATAGAATTGTTACATTTAGGAACCGGGTTTGGATGTAAGAGTCGCTTAATATCTATGGAGTGAATTTCAGGAAAGCTCAGTGACTTTGAATTGATTGGCATATGGAGTTATAGCTACTAGCGGAACAGTACAATGTCATGCATGATCTCTGGAATGGTGCCGCGCAGCAGGATCCTATTGTAAGAGGCCAGCCCTAACCAATACCGGGATGTACATGTAGTTTACTAGTGCACACTTACGAACAAGTGATATGAGAAATGGTAACTACAAATAATGACTTTTGCTTGCTAGCCAAAATATTTGGAGGGAGTTGTAACTGAATACTTGATTCGTCCTCACATATAATGAAATGTCAAATACATGTACTTTGAATATTCTTGTTGCTTTTCTGTTTTGTGTGTACAATTCTATGTTTTTCTCGTGCGAACTAGTTTGTAGTTGGTAATTAGTATCTATACGCACAAGGTTTTCTGTGTTGTGAAGATAAGGGAAAAGTCATCAATTATACGCACTCTTTTTTTTTGCACTTTACAAAGAAACTGTCATTAATTACAAGCAGTCTTTTTTTTTTAAATTTTACAAAGAGGCTATTTTATGATTCAAAATTGTGACATTTTGTAAACTTATTAGTTAGTTAGGACTCACCCTCTGTAGATGGTAATTGGTATTAAGTATTATTGCCGATGCGTGAAGTCTAAAAGTGTGGAGTACTTGAAAATTTGTGATGTAATTTATTTATTTTCTTTTGCAGAAACTGCCCATGATATTTTTTTTTCTTTTATCACAAAGTAGCGGAAAATAAAACCTGGCATATAGAGGTGGGAGAAATTGCAAAGTGAGCTGCTGCCGCTGCCGCTTATTGGAAATTTAATTTTCTTACTGGATGGTTGTTTTAGGTGTGCATTTACAGTAACTTAAAGTAAACAAAATAGCAAATCATTTCATTTGTACGCTCATAAATTTAAAAAAAAAGTGTAAGAAGAAGAAAAAGGGACGTCCAACCAATACAGGTAACAGCATTAGCAATACAAGTTGCTGTGTTGTTTTCGTTTTCTTATATTGACAAATGTTAGTTTTGGACCTTTTGGTGGAGTATGACCAATCAATTGGGAAAATAAATTTTGCATGCATTTCAAACTTCCCATAACCCATCCACGGCCACGTGTCGACGCCTTATCCTTTTGACCCTTTCTTTCCTTTAAATCTCACCCAGACCCAGGACAAGTTGTCAAGTGGGTGTTCGGTCGGTCGGGCATTTATACGCTGCGCACGAAGTACGTGTTTTATAACCGTGGATCTAGGGAGCAGATCTGCTGTTCCATAAAAACAGTAGATCTGAGGCCGTCGATCTATGGCTCGCATCGTACTTTGTGTCTTATTGCAGGTGTCAGTCACAGAATTCACTCGTCTGTACGCCGCGTTGTGGTCTGGAGAGTGCGGCAAGAAAATCGGGTGGTGTGGGCCTACTACACGCCCCGTTTCTGTAGACGTTACTTCCCAACTCAAATTACCTTATCCCCCTGTCTTACGCACCTCATTTGCCTTTTCTCGAAAGCCCAAAAAAACAAAGAGAGAGAGATCTTTGATTTGCTTTTAGTTATATATTTTGAGATGAGACATGGAGAATATATTCTTTGATAAGTTGTTCAATGGAAATCAAGAACTTATAGAAGTATAAATAACTGTGTTTTTCTGAAATGTAAGGAGGGAAATAGAAAACGGTGAGTCAATCTCTCACTAGTCATTGCCATTGATCTATGAATGTTAGTTGGCGGAAAATGAAATTGGATTAGGCATAAATGTGTTTATATTATTCCTCCTATATACAGCTAACTAATACACATTCTTTCATATTTAGATAATTAGGGAAAATTCAAAATTCTTAACGCCACGTGCACTCCCACCATTCTTATATGGGACTAGTAGTTGCAGGCAAGTCGTAATAGTGTC
>JAOSBK010000205.1:7048697-7067914 GCA_027568895.1 Erythroxylum shatona | reverse complement strand
ACAAGACTACCCTGGGTTAATGTTTGAACCTTATTATTCATTTTTTTTCTAAAAGAAAGATGGCATTTAAAATGAAATGGAATCAGAGCCAGACTCTTTATATTACATTTTAAAAGCTTCCAAACAAAATTACTACCATTCTGGAGGTGTAACCAGAATTGATTCTTATAATAAGCACTTTGAGGACATGCAAAATTGCAATTTTAATCACCTTAGAAATCAT
Organism: Erythroxylum shatona; assembly: GCA_027568895.1. Classification (NCBI taxonomy): domain Eukaryota; kingdom Viridiplantae; phylum Streptophyta; class Magnoliopsida; order Malpighiales; family Erythroxylaceae; genus Erythroxylum; species Erythroxylum shatona. Next base: position 7,067,691 of record JAOSBK010000205.1, on the reverse strand, counting down.
TTATGTATCTCTGGCTTATGAATATTCTTAATAAATTTTTTTGTAAAGGAATTTGAAGGTTGATGACAATATCTATTATCACTAAGTTGTTAGGTTTTGGGCTTTATAGCATTAAGGAGGGATTTCGAGGAAGATTTAGAGGAGTCTATGACAACTCTTCTAATTCTTTCTTTCTCTTCTTTCCTTTATATTAAGATTGACTTATTTTATTTTTTTATGTTCAGTAGTTAAAACTCCAGTTAAGATTAGTAATATACGTTATGATTGATTTTTAAATTATTAATGCATGATTTAATGATTTGTTGGTGAAATTTATTCTCTCTGCTCTTAATTATTTAATTTATACCTAATTAACATTGATTCAATCTTAGGGACTGTATAAAGGACTAAAAGGAGAAACATGATTCGTATGCTAGGAGAATAAATACCTTAAATCTAAAGAACAAAAGTAACCTAGACTATTCTTTTGATGTATATTTTGGATTTTTTTGAACTACCTTTAAAGGCATAATACATTCAAAATCTTTAACAAAAAAAGAAAGTAACCTAGATTATTGTGATATCAAAAGGATTAACTAGGCTTATTGACTTCGATTAGGTTGAATTGCACACCACGAAGTGGTAATTACTTAATTGGACATAACCATGTGTCTTAAGACATAGATACTTTAGGTTAATTATTATTTCGACTTACATAACCAATCTTACATGATTATTGGAATTTCATATAAGTGAACCTCAAAACCCTAACATTTGTCATCTCGATTTCTCTTATCTATTTAATTACCTTCATAATTTAATTACTTTTCATAATGTCTTTTTTTATTTTCTTTGTTTGGCTAGCATTAATAAACATAATAATTTTGTCCTTATGGGACTGATAATTTGTAGTTACTCAGGTGCTTTCAATTGATTTTACTTATTTTAATAAAAATTAATGATATTTAAATTATTAAAAAAATTCTATGATGTTAAAAGTTTAACTTTTTATTAATAATTTATGAAATTTTTTTAATATAAATTGTTATCTAACTAGTTATTAGGTACATGATTAATTTAAAGGTCATTCTAAGTATTTTATTTCAAGTCCTATGATGCAACGTCAAACATTTTCTCCTTTTTAAAGCCCTCGTATTCATTTTAGGGATTCCATTTCATTTTAGTTTAGTTTTAAGCCCTAAGAACTACCTATAAGCATTTCATTTTCTATTTTAAGTCTTATGGAACTACTCTAGGCATTTTCTTTAGACTTCAATAGCTAATATTCATTCTAGGCATTAACCAAGTCTCACCAATATCCCTAAGAAACATTTCATCGAACAATTCATAGGGAAACCAAATTCATCTCTAACTAATAACAAAACCAATGTATTTTTTCCATTATTCACCAACATAAACATGTTCAAACAAAAAATGAACCAACCATAGTTCAAAAAACACAGAATACTCAAACCACATAAACAACTGACGTTCATATAAGCATTTAACAACAAAATTTCTTGTAGAAAAAAAATCGAAAGCAAAGCATGGACGACTAACCTCGACTTAACTAAAAAAGATGGACAATGGACAAGAGAAAAGTATGGATGATGGACGATGGACGATGGAAGAAAGAAGATCAACAGTGATAAAGAAGAAAACTAAGAAAAAATGTCGTAAGGGAGGGAGGGGGGCTTTGGGTAGGTTTAAGTTGAAACGAAAATGACCAAACGATGTTATTTTCTTTTGATTGAAAACGTTGATGTCGAAGACCCAAATGATGATGTTTAACTTTAAACTTTACCGACAGAATGATAGTTCCCTTGGTAACTTACCGATAAACATGCTTCCTTTGGTACACCCCAACGCTTATTTTTGCTGCCAACCATTGTCGTCTATTTTTATGACAACTTTCACTATTTTGTCGCTATATTTTGTCTGCAAAATTACAGGATCCCTCCACCTTTACTGACAAATATTTTGTCCATCGCAAAATACCTTTTATCAACAATTTTACCAACAGAAAATCAATTTTTGTCACTAATTTACTATAGGATTTTTTCCATCAGTATTTTTTAATTTTCTTGTAGTGATAAATACTAATTAGACTATATTTTAAACATGATTTTGAGAATGTTTTTAATTTTTCTAGGATCAATACTCAATTTGGCTTATAATTTATTGTTAGGCCTTATTTTAGCTTTTCAATGAATAAAGTTGGAATTTAGGCAAATTGCAGTTAAGCTAGAGTGGTTTTGGCATGATTATAGAGAAGTCAAAACACAATTTAAAATAAATAATCTTGTTCAACCTAAATTTGGGTTTCAATTTCATGTTTTCAATATGATTGTAACACATATCTATATTAGAATGAATTTTGACAGTGATTTTTACAAAATTTCTAAAGCTTTTTGATAAAAAGACAGGGGGACTATTAAGATGGTGGAAATTGTATTAGCAAATTAATTACAAAGCTAAAGTAAAGCATTGGGAGATTAAAAAAAGAGCAATTTTTGGGAGAAAGAAAATGATTTCCATCAAAATTAAATTTAAGAGCTTCAAGTTTTCAAGATCCATAAGAATGTGTTCTTTTGTTTTGTATTCATTTTTTATTTTTTGTTAGTTTTTTTTTTGTTAGTTTTCTGGACCTTAGACTGAACAAAATTAGGATAGATCTAGACATATAACTGTATGTTTGGATTGATTCTTTGATTTAATGAAAGATTCAAGTTTTCTTGTAAATTATTTATGACTACTTCTTATGTTTAAATTAAATTTGTTAGCATTTTGATTCAATTTTAAATTATAAATATGTAGGCTGTGAAATTATATGTATGAATAAATCTTAGCATAAATAATAAGAATTAAAAGAGTCGTTGAGATAAGATTACATAAATCTTTTAGATTAGAGCAAAATGAAACAATGAAATTCATACAATAATTAATATATTATTAAGGGTTTGATTAGACAAAGATTTCAAGCAATCAACTTAAGAGTATAAGCTATATTTCTTGAGAAAAATATGGATAAAACTTTTAAATTTCTACCAATATAAGAAAATAGGCTCAGTAATTAAATCAAGATACATTTACGCATAGAAAGGTTTTAAAAAGATTATACATTCGGATCTTGATCATCAATTGATTGTTTCATTTTATTATTTATTTTGGTTTGTTATATTAAATTAGTAATTTTAGTTTAATTAATCATTTTAAAGTTAATCATTCGCTTTATTAAATTAGATAATAGATTAAGAGTACTTGTAATACTGATAGGAATGATACTCCTATTCACTAATCTATACTATAAGAATGATAAGGCATTTGTCTAATTGATCTTCAGTTTTATTTGGATCATGAACATACATCTTGATTGTTTCTCTATAAGTAAATTCAATCGCTTCACTATGCTTTTGAAACCAAATTTATACTACTTCCTCTATGAAATAATATACTTATATACTTTATCTCTACATTTAATTTAAATATAGAAAATAGCAGTACAAGGCTATTCTTCTTGTTCTTTAAATTTAGGGGTGGTATTATATACCTCGTTATATTAAGATTTAAAAGACCAACTTATTCATCAGTAGGGCTTACTTTTGACTCCTCCTTATTTTTGTATTCACATATATAGTCATTAACTTCTCCTTCTTCTTATTTCATCATACACAAACCTTTGTGGCACATTTGTAAACAAATTAACCCCTCCCATTACATCAAAGATACATCTTATTGTTGTTGACTCCTTTTGTTCTAGTCTTAATTATGCTCTAGGCTTAAAAATACATCTACATTTAGGTTTCATTTATTAAGAAGCTTTATATATCTTTTGTGTAAATTTTGATACATTATGTGCTAGTCTAAAACTACATACAATCATAGTTCTCTTCATCCTAAACTCTTCGAACTGATTTCTAAACTTCTTAGTTATTTGTTGTTGTAGGTATTATTTCGTTATTAAAGTCAAGTGATAAGCATCTTCAAGAATGTAAATCATTTTCATTACTACCTCCTTGCAAATTTTTTATGCTAAAGTCATTTTTTGGTAAATTGTGAGTTATCATTCAAATTCGATTCCTTCATAATGAATAGAAAGTTTATTAAATATTTTTGTGCAATCCATTATAGACATAAACCTTTGATAAATTCGGTTTCATCTCTTCTCATTCAACAATTAGTGGATGACGTGTTTTTTGAAGTGTATCTTCTATCAATCTCAACTAAATTTTAGTATGTCCAACTAGTTTCAACTTTGCAAATCAGACTTTTCTAGTCCAAGAATAAATGTGGACCTATCTTTCTCATGAAATTAGCTGCTTTAACATGAACTATATTAATAATATCATTAAGTATAATATATGCCTCATCTTTATCACAAGCTTTAAAGTCTTGAGTTCACTTTCCAAGTGTTGGTGATTGGTTTCTTTATCTTGGATCTCTTGGTGGATGTTGATTCCTTAACCCCACTGATTATTGATTTGTTTCAACCTCTCATTTTGGATTTCACTTCTTACAGTCTCAAAAATCAAATGTAGTTTGTCATCTGATGTTATTTTTCTGGAATAGCTCTTGAAGCACTTTGCAATCAAGGGTTATTAAAGTCCAAATATTTCATTTTTTCACAAGTATTTCATCTTGTTTTTATTTTTTAAGTAGTCTTTTATATATCATTTATTATGACATAAAGCTCTGGTGCTAAATTGATATAGAACAAGTATAAAAGATATCAAATTATTAACTAAAACACACAAACTTTATAAAATCTAGTTACTAGAATTTGAGTTTCTAGTTTGGAATAGCTAAAATTTCAAAATTTGGTTGCCAAAAATTAGATAAATTTTTATAGTGTTAGTTACTAAAAATTGACTAGAAATGCTTAAATTTTAGTAAGGTAATCAAGTAATATGGAGTAAGTAATTATGAATCACCTTTAGAGTTTAAAATAAAATTATATTATGACGTAACAAGAATTCTTTATTCTTAAATAAATTTAAATCGTGAACAAATTTGACACAATATAACTTTATTATCACTTCAACTTCATATTTTCATTATACTAAATCAAATCTTGTGGTTTAATGATTTTCATTTTATTTCTTTTATAAAATCTTAGCTCTTTTATTTCATTTCTTTTAATTTCAATTTCTTTTTCTTTTTAACTTATGCTATTGAATTTTGTAAATTCACAAGGCAACTGTAGTAGGAGACAGTTAGATTAGATGTTGTGCCTTCAATTTGTTTATATTTCATTTGCCTTTTCCAAATAAATTTAGGTTTGATACATCGATAGTGTTTCCGATCTGGGCATCTTGAATATATTCTTACTTTTATCACCAAACTATGGCTTAAAGTGTTAACATACTTCCCTATTTTTGATGAAATTTATAAACAGAGATATGAAAAATGATTTAGTGCTTGCCTAATACAAGTTAGTGTATAACAATAAAGTTGTAAAGGGTAAGAACTGCTTACATAAAAGAAGGTTGGCAAGCAGCTTGAGTTATTCCATAATGCAACATCAGTCAACATTTGCAGTCCAAGTAAACTGGTTTCATAAAACCCTTTATTTATTAAGTTCTTTTATTATGACTTACATTACTCTACCTCTGTGTTCCATTGTACTACGGATTGAATTTAATATATTTGACATCTTTTGCTCTACATTACTACCTTCTTCATGTCTAATGGCATCTTCTTGCTACCCATCTTGTTTCTAATTCATCCCAATAAAATTTAGTTGTGAATCTACTTGGTTGACTTGAAGATAACCTTTTAATATTTAAGAAAAGTGATTGGTAGGCTTGTCTCATTATGAGGAAACTCAATTGCAGCTACTAGTGTACTACATAAAATGTCAACTTCTCCATTATTGAATTTAAGCAAACTGTCATGTTATTCTTATTTTTTTATTGCATCAATGAGTATAATATGACAATGTTGCAACAGAGGTTGGGCATCAACTCAATTCTTTATAATTCTATTAACTGTAATTAGCAATGTCATCAAGCATTCATCCAAGCAGGAGATCATCATAGACCTATCTTTATTGAATGATGCTTCAAAAATTTGTGACTATCTGTTTTCTATGAGCAGTTAGGATGTGAGTGGGTCAATTATTATATGTTTCCATTAACGAATGACACATTTCCTTTTCCATTATTTGCTTCACCTATAAGCCTATATATTAGGCCTTATGTAGCTCTTTTATTCTCAAGGTAGAAATAAAGTAAAGACTCTCTCCCTAACATCTATGGTCTTTCTACTTATTTTTGTTCTTTGTTTTTATTTCCCAACAAGTTTTTGGTATTAAAGCAATTAAGAGAGGAAGAGCACGAGCAGTCTCATTTCCTTCTCCCATAACCAAGACAAGTCCACTAAAAAAAGGAGGAGAGGTTAGAGATCAATAGGGAGAATTAGTAACGTAAGTGAGAAAGTGAGATCTAAAGAATTGAGATCAATCCGCAAATGAGAGAAACAAAACTTAAGTCCTTAGTTTTCTTTCTTTCCACCTCAAAAACCAAACAGAGTCAACTATAGCGTGAAACACTAGTGAGGAGAAAAAATCATTCATGGTAGCAAATGGCTCTACAACAACATCTCACTCCCTAATTCCAATTTTTAAGGGGTCGAATTATCATTTTTGGAGTATGAAAATGTAGACTATGTTCAAGTATCAAGAACTTTGGGACTTGGTAGAGAAGGGGTTTTGAAGATTTCGATCTGGAAGAACCCAACTAGCAACTAAGGGACAACTAAAAGAAGGATGCAAAGGTCTTGCTCCTCATTCAACAAGCTCTTGATGATAGTCCCAAATCACAATAGCTAGTACTTCAAAAGAAGCATGGGAAATTCTTAAACAAGAACACCTGGGAGATAAGAAAATAAATATGATATAATTACAAACTCTTCGTCGTGATTTTGAGTTGTTGTCAATGCAAGAAAAAGAATCTGTGCAAGATTATCTCTTTATAGTATCTAGAATTGTCAATTGTATGAAGTCATATTATGAAAATATAGGCAATGAAACTATTGTGGGCAAGGTTTTGAGGAGTTTAACCTTAAAACTCAATCATATAGTTGTTGCTATTGAGGAGACTAAAAACCTAACTATCTACACATTTGATTACAAATGGGTTCTTTATTAGCACATGAAGATAGGTTGAATAGGTCTAGTGGAAACACCAAAGAAAAGGCTTTTCAAGTAAAGGGGGAATATCATCCTAAAGGTAAGAAAGTCAAGACAATATAGGTAGGTAGAGGGAAAAGTAAAGGAGGATATCGTGGTGGAGGTCATGGCCTTGAAAGAGGATAAAGTCAATTTGCTAGTGAATGTCGCTACTGCAAGAGATGTGGGCACAAGGAGGTTGACAGTTGGATTAAACAAAAAGATGAGCAGAAGTATGCCAATTTCACCTAGACACCTCAAGAGGAAAGCAATATATTCATGGCTCACTTCACTATGGATATTGAGTCCAATGTTATTTGGTTTACCGACAATGGTTGCTCCAACCATATTTACGGTGAGAGGTTTTTGTTCAAGTAACTTGATGAGTCAAAGAGATCAAAATTTCGACTCAAAGATAACAATCAAGGCAAAGTTGAAGGCAAACGTATGATTGCTATCAAAACCACACATGGTAACATAAAGCTTCTCTATAATGTGCAATATGTTCCCTCTCGAGTTCATAATTTGTTAAGTGTTGGAAAGTTATTGACATGGTTATTCTGTTATGTTTGGTAATGATTCTTGTAGTATGCATGACAAGAAATTTGGTAGAAAAATTTTTGATGATCAAATGACCTCAAATAGAATGTTTCCATTAGATGTGTCACATGGTGGTGAAAGTTGTGCATTGGTTGATAAGGAAAGTGTAGGAGCTAAGTTTCGGCATTGGAGATATGGTCATTTGAATATCAAAGGATTAAAATTGTTAGACAATAAAAGTATGGTTGTTGGATTGCCTAAAATTGATAATCTTGGCCTTTATGAAGGATATGTGTATAAAAAACAAAGCACATCATCATTTCCTATAAGTAAGGCTTAGAGGGTCCCATTTTGTCTTGAACTTATACATGCTGATTTGTGTAGTCCCATGTCAATTGAGTCCTTAGGTAGGAGTCGATATTTTTTTTACTATTTATTGATGGTTATAGTCGTATGAGTTGGGTATATTTCTTGAGATTCAAATCTAAAACTTTTGAGAATTTCAAGAAATTTAAGTCCTTGGTAGAGAAGCAAAGTGGGTTTCAGATTAAGATATTTCAAACAAATCGAGATAGCGAATTTGTTTCAGATGAATTCAATGTTTTTTGTAAGGAAAACAACATTCATAGAGAACTCACAATGCCTTATACACTGAAGCAAAATGGTGTGACAGAACGGAAAATCATATCATTGTCGAGATGGGTAAAAACATGATGAAGGCAAGAGATATTCTAAAGCATTTTTAGGCAGAGGCAGTGCCTATAGCTATTTATGTCTTAAATATCTCTCTCTCAAAGGCAGTATACAATCGGACTCCATCTAAGACATGGAAAGGTCATAAGTCCAAGGTAAGCCACTTACAAATTTTTGGTTGTGTATCATATGCTTTGGTTAAATCTTGATCTAAACTTGATGAAAAATTAGAAAAATGTGTTTTTATGCGCTATAACTCTCAATCGAAGGCATATAAGCTATATAACCCTATGAGTGGTAAGGTGATTGTTATTAGGGATGCCAAATTTAATGAAAAAGCAATCTGGACATGGGAGAAAAGCAACGAAGTAACAACAACAGTAAACCCCGGAAGACACTCCTGCAATGACAAAACCACATGAACCAGTAATTCCAGAAACTCATTATGGTAAAACTAACTCTCCAACATCTTCAACTAGTAACTCAGTCTTTTTACTAGGTAGTAATCCTACTTCACACAGCAGCAGTGGCAATTCATCGTCAACGAGCTCCTTGTCCAGATCTATATATGATTTCACTTCAAAGAAGTTTTGATCGCTAGTTGAAAATTTATGAAAACTGTAGTTTTGCTTTATATATGATAGAACCTACGTTTTTTGTGGAAGCTACTAAAAAAGAAGAATGGCAAGCAGCAATGATGGAAGAAATGAGGGCAATTGAGCACAATCAAACATGGGAATCGATTGATTTATTAAAGGGGAAGACTCCTATTAGACTGAAGTGGGTGTTTAAAATAAAGTATCATGCAAATGGCATCATACAAAGGTTCAAAGTAAGGTTCGCGGCTAAAGGATATGCACAACGTCAAGGTATTTACTTTGATGAAACCTTTTCATCTGTTGCTCGCTTTGAAATGATGAGAATTCTTCTATCTCTAACAGCAAGATTGAATTTGCTCGTTTATCAAATTGATGTGAAGTCTGTGTTTTTAAATAGGGATTTAAAAGAAGAAGTCTACATATGTCAACCTAATGGCTTTGTTGTTTGTGGGCAAGAACACAAAGTCTATAAACTCAGGAAAGCTCTTTATGGGCTAAAACAAACATCACGGGCATGGTATAAAAAAGTTGACTCATATTTCTTGAAAAATGGATTTGTTAGGAATGAAAATGGGTTCAAACTATATGTGAAGAAGCATGATAATGGTGAATTCTTAGTTGTTTTTTTTATATAGATGACGTGATTTATATAGGATCTTCTAACATTTTAATTATTCAAGTTAAATCATGCATGCAAAGAGAATTTGAAATGACAGATTTAGGGATTCTTCAATATTTCTTTGAATTTGAAGTGAAGCAAGCCTAATATAGGATATTTCTCTTATAGAGAAAATATGTGAAAGACCTTCTATTTAAGTTTGACATGCACAAATGTAAAGTGGAAGCTACACCTATGAGTATAAATAAAAAAATTATAGCTTGAAGATGATATAGAGGTTGTTGACCCGAGTTATAATAAAAGCTTAATAGGTAGGTTAAATTATTTAACCCATACTTGACCAGATATTATATATTTTATGAGTTTAACGTCCAGGTATATGTATAATCCTACTGGACAACATCTAGGTGCAGCAAAAAGGGTGTTACCCTGCATAGCTGGAACCATTGATTTTGGGCTTTAGTATTCAAAGAAAACAAAATTCAACTTGTTCGAATATAGTAACAGTGATTGGGCAGGATGTGTAGATGATTATAAAAAACACCTCTAGCCATGTTTCAACTTAGGATCTGTAGTAGTTTATTGGAGATCAAAGAAGCAAGAAGTGATTACATTATCATCATTAGAAGTAGAGTATGTTGCTATAACCTCTGCAGCATGTCAAGTCGTTTGGTTGAGACGGTCGTTGGTTGATGTTCATCATGTTCAAGGAGCAATAAAAACATTTTGTAACAATAAGGCAATCATTACATTGACAAAAATTCAGCATTTCATAGTTGAACAAAGCACATCAATATCAGGTATCATTTTATTCAGAGTCTCACTGCAAAAGGAGGTATAGAGCTGATGTTTTATTAGACCAACGAACAAGTTGCAAATATCTTGACCAAAGCACTTATCATTGGCCAAACATAATTACTTCGACAGAAACTTGGAGTTTGTAATTTTAAAGTAAGAGGGAGTGTTGAATGACGCTTCAAACTTTGTGACTGCTTGTTTTCTAAGAGCAATTAGGAAGCAAGTGGGTCAATTATTATGCTTTTGTCTTTAAATATTTCATCTGTTATGATTTATGACAATGGATCCATTAACGAAGGACATGTTTCCTTTTCTATTATTTACTTCACTTATAAGCTTGTAGCTCTTTTATTCTCAAGGCAGTAAGAAAGTAAAGACTCTCTCCCGTAACATCTATGGTCTTTCTACTTATTTTTGTTCTTTGTTTTTATTTCACAACAAGTTTTTGGTATTAGAGCAGTTGAGAGAGGAAGAGCACGAGTAGTCTCATTTCCTTCTCCCATAACCAGGACAAGTCCACTGAAAAAAGGAGGAGAGGTTAGAGGTCAATAGGGAGAATTAGTAAAGTAAGTGAGAAAGTGAGGTCTAAAGAATTGAGATCAGTCCGCAAATGACAGAAACAAAACTCAAGTCCCTAGTTTTTTTTCCTCTTTCCACCTCAAAAACCAAAGAGAATCATCTACAGTGTGAAACACTAGTAAGTAGAAAAAAATCATTTAGCAAATGGCTCGATGACAACATTCAGTCCCTAATTCCAATTTTTGAAGGGGGAATTATCATTTCTGGAGTTTGAAAATGCAAACTATGCTCAAGTCCCAAGAACTTTGGGACTTAGTAAAGAAGGGGTTTGAAGATATCGATCCAAAACAGCCCAACCAACAACTAAGGAATAACTGATGCAAAGGCCTTGTTCATCATTCAGCAAGCTCTTGATGATAGTCATGAATCGCAACAACTAGTACTTCCAAAGAAGCATGGGAAATTCTCAAACAAGAACACTTGGGAGATAAGAAAATAATTACGATATAATTACAAACTCTTCGTCGTGATTTTGAGTTATTGTCAATGTAAGAAAAAGAGTCTGTGTTAGATTATCTCTCTAGAGTATCTAGAATTGTCAATTGTATGAAGTCATATGGTGAAAATATGGGCAATGAAACTGTTGTGGGCAAGGTTTTGAGGAGTTTAACCTTAAAATTCAATCATATAGTTGTTGTTATTGAGGAGACTAAATACCTAGCTATCTACACATTTGATGAACTAATGGGTTCTTTATTACCACATAAAGATAGGATGAATAAGTCTAGTGGAAAAAGTGAAGAAAATGCTTTTTAAGTAAAGAGGGAGTCTCATCCTAAAGGTGACTCAGAAACTTCAGCATACAAAAAGTCAGACAATATAGGAGGTAGAGGGCAAAGTAGCGGAGGTTATCATGGTCGAGGTCGTGCCCTTGGAAGAAGATAAGGTCAATTTGCTAGTGAGTGTCGCTACTTTAAGAGATATGGGCACAAGGAGGTTGACTGTTGGATTAAACAAAAAGATGAACAGAAGCATGCCAATTTCACCTAGACACCTTAAGAGGAAAGCAATATGTTCATGGCTCACTCCACTATGGATATTAAGACCAATGTTATTTGTTTTACTAACAGTAGTTGCTCTAACTATGTTTACAGTGAGAGGTTGTTGTTCAAGTAAGTTGATGAGTCGAAGAGCTCAAAAGTTCAATTCAAAGATAACAATCCAGTCAAGGTTAAAGGCAAAGGTATGATTGCTATCAAAACCGCACATGGTAACATAAAGCTTCTCCATAATGTGTAGTATGTTCCCTCTAGTTCATAATCTGTTAAGTGTTGGACAGTTGTTGAGATGGTTAATCTGTTATGTTTGGTAATAATTCCTGTAGTATCCATGACAAGAAATTTGGTAGAGAAATTTTTTATGTTCAAATGACCTCAAATAAAATGTTTCCATTGGATGTGTCACTTAGTGGTGAAAGTTGTGCATTGGTTGCTAAGGAAAGTGCAGAAGCTAAGTTATGGAATTTGAGATATGGTCATTTGAATATCAAAGGATTACAACTGTTAGATAATAAAAGCAAGGATGTTAGGTTGCCTAAAATTGATATCTTTTGTGAAGGATATGAGTATGAAAAACAAAGCAAGTCATCATTTCCTGTAAGTAAGGCTTGGAGGGCCTCATCTTGTCTTGAACTCGTGCATGTTGATTTGTGTGGTCCTATATTAGTTGAGTCCTTAGGTGGGAGTCGATATTTTTTTACTCTTTATTAATAAATATAGACGTATGAGTTCTGTATATTTCTTAAGATTCAAATCTGAAACTTTTGAAAATTTCAAGAAATTTAAATCTTTAGTAGAAAAGCAAAGTGGGTGTCATATTAAGATACTTCGAACAAATCGAGGTAGCTAGTTTGTTTTAGATAATTTAATATTTTTTGTGAGGAGAATGACATTCATAGAGAACTCACAACACCTTATACACCGAAGCAAAATGGTGTGATAAAACGGAAAATCATACCATCGTCGAGATGGGTAAAAACATGATGAAGGCAAGACACATTCTAAAACATTTTTGGGCAGAGGCAGAGGCTATAGCTATTTATATCTTGAATATCTCTTGCATAAAGGCAGTATACAATCGGACTCCATATGAGGCATGGAAAGGTCATAAGCCCAAGGTAAGCCATCTACGAATTTTTGGTTGTGTATCATATGCTTTGGTTAAATCGCGATCTAAACTTGATGAAAAATTTAAAAAAAATGTGTTTTGTGTGCTATAGCACTCAATCCAAGGCATATAAGCTATATAACCCTGTGAGTGGTAAGGTGATTGTTAGTAGGGAGGTCAAATTTAATGTAAAAGCAAGCTGGACATGGGAGAAAAACAACGAAGTAGTAGCAACAGTGCCCTCGAAAGATACTCCTACAATGACAAAATCGCTTGAACCAGGAATTCCAGAAACTCATTATGGTGACACTAACTCTCCATCATCTTTAGCCAGTAACTAGGTCTTTTTACCAAGCAGTAATCCTACTTCACATAGCAACAGTAGTAGTTGATCGCTATCAAGCTCCTCGTCCAGCTCTACATATGATTTCACTTCAAAAAAGTTTCGATCGCTGGCTGAAATTTATGAAAACTGTAGTTTTGCTTTATATGTGACAAAACCTACGTTCTTTGAAGAAATTGCTAAAAAGGAAGAATGACAAGCAGCAATTATGGAATAAATGAGGGTAATTGAGCACAATCAAACATAGGAATTGGTTGATTTACTAGAGGGGAAGACTCTTATTGGACTAAAGTGGGTATTCAAAATAAAGTATCATGCAAATGGCATCACATAGAGGTTCAAAGTAAGGCTTGCGGCTAAAGGATATGCACAACATCAAGGTATTGACTTTGATAAAACCTTTTCATATGTTGCTCGCATTGAAATGATGAGAATTCTTCTTTCTCTAGCAGCTATATTGAATTTGCACGTTTATAAATTTGATGTGAAGTCTGTGTTTTTAAATGGGGAGTTAGAAGAAGAAGTCCACTTACGTCAACCTAATGGCTTTGTTGTTAGAGGGCAAGAATACAAAGTTTAAAAGCTCAGGAAAGCTTTTTATGGGCTAAAACAAACATCACGAGCATGATATACTCATACTTCTTGAAAAAAGAATTTGTTAGGAGTGAAAATGAGCTCACATTATATGTGAAAAGCATGATAATGGTGAATTCTTATTTGTTTACTTTTATATAGATGACATGATTGATATGAGATCTTCTAACATTTTAATTGCTGAATTTAAATCATGCATGCAAAGAGAATTTGAAATGAGAGATTTAGAGATTCTGCTATATTTCTTTGGATTTGAAGTGAAGCAAGCCCAAGATGGGATAATTCTCGTAGCGAAAATATGTGAAAGATCTTCTATTTAAGTTTGTCATGCACAAATGTAAAGTGGAAGCTACGCCTGTGAATACAAATAAAAAATTATTGCTTGAAGATGATACAGAGGTCGTTGACCTAAGTTACAACTAAAACTTGATAAGTGGGTTGAATTATTTGACCCATACTTGACCAGATATTATGTATTTTGTGAGTTTACTGTCCAAGTATATGCATAATCATACTGGACAACATCTAGGTACAACAAAAAGGGCACTACCTTACATGGTTGGAACTGTTGATTTTGGACTTTGGTATTTAAAGAAAGCAAAATTCTAACTTGTTCAAATATATTAACAGTAATTGGGTAAGATGTGTAGATGGTTAGAAAAAGCACCTCTGGCCATGCTTTCGACTTAGGATCTACAGCAATTTATTAGTTTATTGGAGATCAAAGAAGCAAGATGTGGTCACATTATCATCATTACAAGCAGAGTATGTTGCTGTAACCTCTAAAGCATGTCAAGTCATTTGGTTGAGAAGGTTGTTGGTTGATGTTTATCATGTTCAAGGAGGAAAAAAAATATTTTGTAACAAGGCGATCATTGCAATGACAAAAAATCCAGCATTTTATAGATAAACAAAATAAATCAAGATCATGTATCATTTTATTCAAAGTCTCACTGCAAAAGGAAGTATAGAGCTGAAGTTTTGTTAGTCCAACGAACAAGTTGCAGATTTCTTGACCAAAGCACTTTCATTGGCCAAACATAATTACTTCGACAGAAACTTGGAGTTTGCAATTTTGAAGTAAGAGGGACTGTTGAATAACACTTCAAAACTTTGTGCCTACCTGTTTTCTAAGAGCAATTAGGAAACGAGTGGGTAAATTATTATGCTTTTGTCTTTTGATATTTCATCTGTTATGATTTATAACAATGGATGAACATTTCCATTAACAAAGGACACGTTTCCTTTTCCATTATTTACTTCACCTATAAGCCTACGTATTAAGCCTTATATAGCTCTTTTATTCTCAAGGCAGTAAGTAAAGAGACTCTCCCTTAGCATCTCTGGTCTTTCTACTTATTTATGTTCTTTGTTTTTATTTCCCAACGATCTCAAACATTCTGTAGGAGAGCAGAATCTGTAAACTGTAGTTATGAAAAACCTGAAATGTGTAGCAAATTGCTAAAACATAATTGCTTGTCCAGCCCTTAACAAAACAGGCAGGAGCAAGATGGTAAATGAAATAAGTTCAAATCAATTAGTTGGAAAATTTCCACCAGAGGAACCTTTAGGAGAACATTAGTCCTTGTGTAAAGCATCCTCTAGACCTTGGTCCACTCCAACACGATTTTTAACAGAGGTAGTCATATCTAGAGGTACCTTGCATTTCTTCTGCAATTCCATGAATTTATCCACATCAAAATTATGTTTTCTGAACAATTTCCTCTGCCTCGAAAGAAATAGTCTCTTCATAAAGTCTTGATAAGTTGGATCTCTGGAAGTGAACAGAAAATATGCATAGCCAATGATTATCCCAGTAGTAGTAGTGAAAAATGCAATAGGCTCCATTATATCCCATGAAAATTCCCAGAACGTTAGCCTAAAAAACAGTCCAACTTGCAGCACACCCATAGCAAGTCCACCCCAGAGAATACACCGCACCTGTTTATGTGCCGTTATGTCAATTTTCCCTTTCTTCTCCTGCAGCATCTTTAACTCATTCCTCATTGGATCATCTTCAGGAGTCAAAGCTAGGGGAACTGCTCTTCTAACCAGATCTACTACCTAAATAGAAAACCCAAACAATCTTTTATCAGGAGGATCAATAAACTGAATTACCCAAAATCATATATGGAAGACAAACAAAAACAAATAAGGAAAACATCAAAAGCTAGGGCTACGGACACTTCTCTTTATCATGCATTGGATCATAGAAACCCTGAAGCAGCATGAAAAATCGTTTCTTTTCCTTTTAACTATCATTTCTGTTTTAAAGTTCCTATTTAAAGCATAGTGTGCTGCTAAAGATCTCAAAGCATACACGTTCCACACATATCCTAGAAGTTGTAAGCATATTTCCACAAATTCAAGTAGGTAGCAACTACATCTTCAGCAGATAAACATGTAAGTTCAACAATGGCTGAGAATTAGCACTATGGAAGCCTCAACATGCATAAGTTCTCTAAGTTTTCAATCCTACGCATACCTCTAAAGTCTTAGACTTCTGACTGGCTGACACGCTGAGGAATGCAATAAATGCATTCTTCCTCTAATCCTGTGCAGACCTAGAATGAAATAAAAGGGAAAAACTACTGCATTTTAAGCTAATGCATTCATGCACCAGACAAGTATGAATACGTAAGGATACCATAAAGCAAGCATCTGCCACAAGACTTGGCAGACAGTCTTAACACAATTTTAGCGGTTGTATCCATGTATAACAAGCAAGCAGGTAAAAGTATACCAAAAAGCAAGCCTCTGCTTGCACAAAGACCTAGTGTCACACAGATTCAAGCAAAACAATAATCATGGTGAAGGCAATGCAGGCATCATCCTAGGAGAGGGGATCTTTAAATAAACCCAGAAGAGATTATTCAAACACGGTTTACTTTTTGTGCACAGAACTTCTGGTCTGAATTATGGAAAAATCTAACTGTCCTATGTAGCCACTAGATGGGGTTGTTGCCACTTCTTACACGTTGATATACAAAAATAAAGCATCAAGTGGCATATGAGACTCTTTTATGTACCCACTCCTTTTGCACACTTAATTCATATGGTTTCTAAAATTACCAACTTTCTACACGATGGAACCGTTTCACCTATTTAATAGGTAAGATGTAAGCGCCAGTGTTAAAATGTGAGAATATATCATTCCTGAATGAGCAAGCTACACATTCTCGGTTAAAACATTTTGGAGCCAGAGTAAGCATTCGATACATATTGTACTGATGGCAACAAGAGATAGAAATTAGGGCCGAAGCTTCCTAAGTTCAAGGAAGTGAAAATGAGATGAAGCCCTTAATGGTCAGTAATGGTGCAGCACACTTGCTATTACAAATCAGGATCCATTTTCCTTTAACATAACGCTTCATCAGCGTCATGTAGTATCATAAGCTTACTTGGCTGAATGACTTTAGTCACCAGGGGACGACTAAACTAATTTTATTCATTTAACTTCAACAAAATTTGTTGTTCTACAAAACATCCTTAAGTATGGCTCCAAAGAAATATTTATCGAACTAACTAGTTTTGGAAATTATAACTAAATAAAAAAACTTCATAAGGGATATCATTCAAAATAGAGAGAGAGAGATTATTGACGATAAAGCCAAATAACGAATAAGTTGTAAAAACTAGAATGAACAAAGCAGAGTGAGAAGGAGACCTTGTCGGGATGAAGGTAGACCTTGTCTCGGAAGAGAAGGATGACGCCGGCGTCGTCAAGGATGCGAGCAAAAGTGCGAGCCTCGTCCAAAGATCTGGCCACGCCCATTGATTGGCATGCCTTTATCAACTCTGAGTAAGCAATCACCTCCTTCCCTTCCATTCCTAGCTTCATCTTCAGTTCCTCCACATTCACTAACCTCATTAACCTTTTGGCCTCTTCACATGTCAGATTTGAATAATTGACTTTTCCACTAGATGCTGTGTTGTTATTATTGTCAGATGTAACATCAATAGTACTAGTATTAGACGATGATGTGTTGGAGGAAGTAGAAAAACATGAAATTAGGAGGCTAGGCTGCATCTTCAATCCCAAGTATGAAGAAGAAGAAGAAGAAGAAGAAGAAGAAGAAGAAGATAACGATGATGTCGATGAACAGCTTGTTGTCGTCGTCGTTGTTGTTGTTGGTAATGAATCAAAATCTATATATGATTCGTTGGGGAGGCACAAGTGAGTTACGGCTATAGACGCTACCGTGCTCCTCCCCGAGGATGACGCTGGCCTGGCCGCTCTGTACGTTGAAGCTCCAAACCACCAAGCTTTCCGCCACATTCTTTGTCTCTCTCTCTCCTCCCCTGCAGTTTCGTTTTTTTTTTCTCTTTTTCCTTCTTTTTTTATTATGACTGGACTGTAACTAATAATCCCATATAAGAGTAGTGTTGGGAGTGCGCGTGGCGTTAAGAATTTTGAATTTTCCTTAACTATCTAAATGTGAAAAAATGTGAATATAGGAGGAATAATATAAACACATTCATGTCTAAATCTAATCCAATCTCATTTTCCGCCAACTAACATTCATAGATCAATGGCAGTGACTAGTGAGAGATTGACTCACCGTTTTCTATTTCCCTCCTTACATTTCAGAAAAACACAGTTATTTATACTTCTCTAAGTTCTTGATTTCCATTGAACAACTTATCAAAGAATATATTCTCCATGTCTCATCTCCAAATATATAACTAAAAGCAAAGCAAACATCTCTCTCTCTTTGTTTTTTTGGGCTTTCGAGAAAAGGCAAATGAGGTGATTAAGACAGGGGGGATAAGGTAATTTGAGTTGGGAAGTAACGTCTACAGAAACGGGGCGTGTAGTAGGCCCACACCACCCTATTTGTATTTCCTTGCCGCACTCCCCTCCCCAGACCACAACGCGGAGTACAGACGAGTCGATTCTGTGACTGACACCTGCAATAAGACACAAAGTACGATGCGAGCCATAGATCCACGGCCATAGATCTACTGTTTTTATT
>JAOSBK010000205.1:7009182-7024583 GCA_027568895.1 Erythroxylum shatona | reverse complement strand
AAAGATACAAAGACATTTAATTGCAAAAGGAATTTTAAAAAAAAAAGATGGACTAAGAAGGCATATTCTCACTTATCAAGGTTTTCTTTATTCCAATTAATTCTAGTTTTGGTGACCATAATAGATCTTAATTACATCAAGTGTAAAGAGATACAAACAATAAATGAAATAATCAAATGCACTTATTTTAGAAGGACCAAGATTATAAAATGTGCAAATTGTTACAATTAATATATAGTTTAAATTAATACTCAGGGTAGTATTATATTAACTTTCACAATGCAATTATAGCATATGATTTTCGATTTAATGACGAGGATCATTGTGTATAAGTAAAAGGATTCATTGATAATTATAAATCGGTGATTAATATATTATTAAAATATTATAATTATAGGTAAAATTAATTAGCATTATATGTTAAAATTATTTATTTTTATAATTGATGAAATGTAGTAATAGTAACTCAATAAAATAATAAGAATAATTTTATTTATTAATATAAAAATCAATAACACGTATATTTTTATTAAATTTTAATAGAATTAAAAAGAGAAATTTATTTTATAAAATTAAAATTATAAAATAGCTAATTTTAATATTAGAATTTTTTAAAAGTGAGTTAAATGTTTATATAAAAATAGAAAATAAAATTTTAATTTTTCATATTCATAAATTATAAAAATTAGAAAAATTATAACTAAAAATAAAAATTACAAATTTAATTAAACATTTTTTATTAAAACTTAAAACTTAAAACTTAAAACTCAGAAGTCACAAAGTCACGAGTCACGAGTCACGAGTCACGAGACACTACAGCCGAGCCCACGAAAAAGATCAAGTAGGATAAAACCAAAAATTATATTATTACATTATAGAGAATATAGCAAGTGGAAAGAAGAAGCTTCCATCTAGTTTACAATCAAACATAAATTAAAAGTTTAGCAATGAAGACCGTAATGTACGGTTTGCAATTGGTAAATAGAGAGGAGAAGAGAGGGGAGATAGGGCGTGGAGCTTACATGATGTGCTTTTCTTGAAGCAGAAGAGGTGGGTAAAGTCCTTGTAGCTTCCAATTGCTTTATTCTTCAACGGTTCCTATTCTAAATTGCAATTGTGATATCAAAGGTTGTAAAATCTTACAGTTCTTACAATCCTGAGTTGGGATTTTGTTTAATTGATGTAGTGTTCATCTTCTAAAATGCGATTTATAGTTTCACACTATTTTAAGTTCATTACAACGTCCAAATACTTATATGTCATTTAAGGCATTATCCACAGAGAGATCAGATGTCAATGCTAATTGTTGGTACTGTGGGTGGAATTTAGAATAAAATGCTTCACGGGTTATTCTAGGTTGATTAGTCTCTTTATCTTAAGGGAAGCACTTGTCTTAATTTTAATGTTGATAGAATAGGATTGCTAATCATGAGCTTGATTTTATCAGGCATTGTTTCAATTCGCTTTCCAACATCTTACAGGCGTCTAAGAGTATGATTCAGATGCTTAGGGGCAATATGTTCAATCTATCGGCTGCTATAGCGAAGCTGCTTTTCATTACATTGATATAGCAAAGTTACGCACTATAGTTTGTCTTGCTTACTTAAGAACTACTTTTTCATATCCAGACGGTGAATTTTATGTACAGTGCTTAAGAGTGGCTGCACTGAATGTGTGTCTGTTCACTGGTCCATGTATCCGTAAATATTCTTTGTGCTATATTGCCAGCTAACAGAGAGCAAATCACTCGAGCAATATGCCAAATTTATGTAGCTGTGCCATACTTCTGCACTGTTGAAGCCGAATCTTCATCACAGGTTCAGTAAATGCTAAAATTAATGCTTCTCTTAATAATTGCAATCGCAGTTCCCAGTAACTCCTAAATGAGTTGTTTCAAATTCCCAGTTGATACTTGCATTAGTTCTATTATTATTCACCTCGACGAGGGAGGATATTACCTTCTTATCTATTAACAATTTTTGGCATTTTACATAGCTTTATGTGGATACATGGTGAATTAAAGGATAAGTGTGAACTTGATTGATGCAGAAGCTGTTCATTGAATTTACTCTCGCCATCTTTCCATTGTAATTTACAGATACTTGTTCTTGAAAATGGGAAGGTAATTGAACAAGGACCACATGAAATTCTTTTGATAAAGCTGGAAGATAATGCTGAACTTTAGACTCAACAAAACAGTGGTGTCCAGACAGTTTAACCATTAAATTGGGAGACATGAGTTTTGCTTCCTGTTCAATAGCCCTTTTAACGTTTCATGCAAAAAGATAGGGAATTGTTAGTTATGCCCTGTGTATTTGGTGAACAGATAGAAAGAACCATGTATGCTAGATTGGTTGACGATTCTATTGCAACTATATAATGTACAAGGCTATGTGCAGCTGAATGCTAGATTGGTTGACGATTCTATTGCAACTATATAATGTACAAGGCTATGTGCAGCTGAACTACAGTGTGATACATACAGAAATTGATCAATCACATATTCAACACGTTTAACATCATATCTGTATTTGGTTACCGACTTGAGACTTAAGCTGTACTTTGCTAGCATATTTGAAGGGTAATGCTTCAACTGTCTGACACCCTCAGTACACACACAATATGTCAATACCCTTATTTATTTATTTGAAATGTCAATTTTACTTACTTTCTTCTAATGACTGATTAACTTTGACAGGCTTGATGCATGAGAACTTCGTGTTGATGCATGAGAACTTCGTGTTGCCAGGTATGAGAACTTTTACCTAGTTACTAAATGTTACTTTGTGTTGCCATGTATGTTATAAAGCTTAGCTTGGTAATTTTGTCCTTTGCTATAATGGCGTTAGTAACTTTCTTGTTCCGCTAAATATGTCAGGAGATTCATTTGGAACTGAAGTGGCAAACTTTTTGAAAATTTAATCACCATCCATTTGGAAGCATGAGTGTTCCACGTAGCGTAAATCTACCACCGACAAGGGCGCTCAACTTGACGATTTTCGTGTATAAAAAGACTATTGTCTTAGTGTTTGGATAGTTTGAAGTATACTCTTGAGTGTCAATATGGGAAATCTGGGTGCTCTGAAGAAGCAATAGATAACTTTCCCTGTATTAGGAGCTTTCCTATCTTTAAGAAGTGTTTATTGCTTCTTTTCCTTGTTGGTAAGAGAGTTTATTTGATAAGTTACTGTATTGTGCCGTCTTTTTGCACTTTGGTGCTCGGTTTGTGTTTGTTAGTGATACTTTTTTAACAGTTTGTTTGAAGTTTCTTTGTAACTCTTTGATTTAATTAATCTAATGGTTGTAGATTCACAGTAGTGCACAGTTATTTCTTTTTTAAGGTCATTGGATAGGTTGGAGCACAGATCTGACTCTTTTTCAGGAGTGGTGATTCATGCATGCGGAGTTGGCACACTTTTTGTAAGAGAAGTTCACACATGGTTACGATCATATGCTAAACCTTGTGTTCGTTTTACTCCTTACTTATTCTCTTTACTTGATTTGATCTAAGCGTTTATGTGTTGGTATGTCTTCTCTCGATTAAATCTGTGTTTGCTTGTCTAAATATGATTTTGTTTCTTGTTGTGGTTGGTAGCTTCTTATTTCGTTATGCAATTATATTTATTTTCAAAGACCAAAAGACTTTTTATGCGCAAAAAGGAGTACATCTGAAACAAGACAAAGGAAAAAATGAAAACAAAGGGGATTTTTTTCTCGAAACATCTCCTAATAAAAGGATTTTGTAATTATTGCCCATAAATGCGACTCACACATATTTAGTGCCTACAACGGATCGTGAACTAAAAATTATAGCTTGTAGTTTGAGTACTTCAAACCTTTTATAACCATCACGTTTCGCTGCATTATTTTTCATATGCTTGATCGGAACCAGTGGTTGTGCTAAGACTCGAACACGAGATGTAGAATTACACCAGGCTCATTTCTGGAGCTCTAATGCTACTTGAACTAAAAAGTATAGCTTGTAATTAGGGTACTTCGAACCTTCTATAACCATGACATGCATTTGTGTGTATCAACAAATTATTCATTTTATTTCTACGAAAATAGAGCAACATTTTGCATAAACTTCTTACTGATATAACTTAGCAAATACTATAATCTTTTATTAAAATTAAATGCAGCATTTCAAAAAGTAAATGTTAAGAGTGGACTTTCCGAACATTGGGAATGATGCATGCGATATATTGTCTCTTACATTTATGTCTGAAAATTATATTTATTGAGTTTGAAATAAGGACAATTAATTCACTTTAATTAACAAAAGCAAGTTAATTAAGTTAGTACCTTCCATAAAAATAACATCTAAAAATGAAAATGGGAAAACAAGAATCCGAGTCAAACAATATCAATAATAATAAAATGGTATGTAGCATTGGATGTAATCCAAAATTGCTTTTGATATATGTCTTTTAGTGTGTTCACATATATCATTATTTATGACAATTTGTTTGGTTTAGGGGTACCTTTTATTACAATTTGGGAAAAAACAAAAGGGGGGAGATGGAAAAGCAGGAAGGAACAATATCAACAAGAACTGGATTGAGAAGGAGTGCCAGAATATCCGAATTGGAAGAAAAAGCAAGACTTCTTGCTCTACAAAAAAAGGCCAAAGTTATTAACAATAATGATTCTAATAATGATGACAAGGGGAAGTCAACAAGCAGGAGAGGTCGCAAACGCAAAAGTTTACAGGATGTGGGGGTCAATTCAGCTTGTATTCACTTTCATGAGGTCTATTTTAATTTCCCTTCTTACATTTTTCATGAAAAGAAGAGAAATGCATTTATTTTGTTTTCCATATTTCTTCTTCATCTTAAATCTTAGCCAGTGAGTTTGTGTTTCTCCTTAAGTCTAGATTTGCTATCATTTATTTCTTAGCATCCCTGGATTGGCTGAATAGTCTTGGGAACTGAGCTGTAATTAGTATGAAATATTATAATTAAAGATGGTGAATTGAGAACAGTATGTTTTTGGTCTTCCCTTTGTCTATATAAAGTCTCACAGCCACCTTCTCCTACTCGTACCAAGACTTCTTCTTTCACCAATCAACCTGTCTTTTAGCACTATAGCATTAGCTAATTAGTAGCTTAGAATAGTTGAGGTACGTGCAATCTAGTTCGGATGCAAGTAAAAGGCCTTGACCAGTCTCGAATCCAGGGTGATATTGTTTTTCTGATAATCTTTATATCCGATTCAGATTGATGGTATGTTGACTGACACTTTCTCTTAATCATGTTTATGTGCACCAAGTCACACCATGACCATAGCTAGGATAATTTTGTTTCGATTTTTCTCATTTCAACCATATACTTCTTCTTAATTTTTATGCAGGAAGCAGATAATTCAAAAGAAGATATTTTAATGAGATCTGGTGAGTCTTCAATCAACGACCAACAACTTCAATATTTTTTATTTCTATTTTTCCTTTCAAGATATATAGTTATCATCTGATTCACTATTTTGTGGAAGACCAACCAATTTCAAGTTCCCCTTCTGATAAGTGGAACCAGATGCTAGAATTGATATTAGATAAACTTCAAAGGTAATATCGTTGTTCAAATTTACAACAAAAACTATTTTAGTGGAATTAAAGATTTAATTAGTTATTCTAATTATACACTTCTTTATTATAATTAATACAGGAGGGACACTCATGAGATATTCACACATCCAATTAATCCTAACGCTTTGGTTAATCAAACTCAGGTATTCGTGCATATAATCATATAGACAGTTGTCAACCATTATAAAATCATATGTTTTTGTCTCATAATCTTCGATAACAAATTAATGATTTTTCTCAATAATAAGGTGTTCTGCTATTACAATGTCATCAAGGAGCCCATGGATTTTGGCACCATGAGGGCTAAACTACGCGAAGGAAGATATGCAAGCTTGGAACAATTTGAGGTGCGCTAGCTCCAACTGCCAAAATGCAGTCTTCGTGTCTTCAATTTTTAAAAGTCAACTTCAGGACATATTTATAACGTTAGCTTATATGTGACCAGTGATTAAGAAAATGAAATGTACGTAGATCATGAAATGGCTGATGCCGATTTCTTAATTTTGTTCTGTGGATACAGTACGATGTGTTTCTCGTATGCAGCAACGCTATGAGATTTAACGCACCAGAAAGCGCGTTCTATACAGAGGTATAATGTAATACAATTATCACATTCATATCCTTATTATTACATTTTTATGTCAGGTGGGAATGTTTGTATGTATGTTTTTGATAGCTAACAGAAATAATTATTATGGTGGCCTGCAGGCTCGTGCCATTAGTGAACTGGCACAGCAGCTCTTTCGCAGCCTCAGAAGTGATCCGGAAAAGTTCGAGTCGGAGTACTTGGGCATAAAACGCTGTGACAAGAAGCCAACAAGGCCTGTAAGTGCTGGTGGAGTTTCAACTTCGAAGCAACGTATAATCGGGGATGCTTCTACTAATCCCTTCTTCGGTGGTTCGTCTCTCAATAGAACCCTTTTCTTGTAGCACACAAATCAGCATTAAATCAATCATCTGCAATTGCCATATCTATTCTTTTGTTAGGCAATTAATGTCACGTAGTGTACACTTTTTCAGAGCCAAACGATGTAAACTCTTCTGAAATTGAGAGGCGTAGAACGTATAGACCTCAGAGTTCTTCCGTGAAGGAGGATGATTGGAGCTTTTCATTGGTGCTCAATGCTCCAAAACAGCTTCAATTTGTAAGTACTTCACCACGCAACATATAAATATGTGTACTTCCTACTTGATTATTTATGGTCATGGTTATTTGATGATTTGGTGATGCAGAACGCCGATGCAGGAGTTGGTTACAGGGAAAGCCTAATGAGCTTTGTTAAAGACTTGGGACCAACAGCTCAAATGGTTGCCAGTAGGAAGCTGGCCCAACTTCCAAACCAATCGTCCTCTTCTTGTGTTGATTCACCTTCATCTACTCTCCACCTGGTAGGTGGAATTCATCATCAAGAACGGCAAGGTTATCAAATGCCTTCTCATTTATCCAGTTGTGGCTCACCACCAGCTGCGTCTTACAAAGGAATGATGGTGGATCATACTAGTTGGGCTCCTACCCCCAGCGCTGCTCTACCAACGGAAGCTTGTGGTTCCTCCCACCAGCAAGATCAAATGGGTGGCTCCAGGGATGGCATGGACGACCTTATTTCAACTATCATGCAACTTGGAGCCATCCAAAATATGAGTGCTCAGGCTCCCTCTGGTTCTTTTTACCCTCTGACTGGGGCTGATCATGAAGATGTGTATGCTGCTCCTGTTCAGCCACAGCCAGCTCTTCACCAGCATCATCAGTTCGCAAACAGAGGGGTGCAAGTGCAATCACCGTGGCCAACAAACAACAACTTAGATGATTATCATCAGTTAGAGCCAAGGTGGTCACCTCCACAAACCAGAGCTGCAGAGGTTCCTACCATGACTACTCACCAGCCGCAAGGAACCTCATCATTCTTCAGTGCTTTTGATGACTCCCAAGGGCCAAGCAGCAGTAGTGCCAATGTGCCAGACCACACGAGGCATGGCACCAATTTTGGTCAGACTGCTCAACAGCCAGCACTTGATCGATGGAATCAACGACAGGAAGCATGGAGTCTGGAATCAATATGCAATCATAACCCTCTTGTCAGGCAAAGACAGGAGCAGATAAGGACGACGACTCCATGGGATCATCAAGAGCTTAACATTGCAATGGTGGGGCAAGAAAGGCCATTGTTGTTTGATCAAAGCACAAGAATGATGAGCTTTAGCAGTAGGGGTCAACAAGGAGCCCATTGTCCCCAGCCCCAAGGAGTGCATGGAGCTGCTGAGTCATCTTCTCGCACCTTCAATACTCAACCATCATCATCGAGAAGAGGAAATGAACCGCACCCTGATTTGAATCTTCAGCTGTGAACGATCACTTT
Source organism: Erythroxylum shatona (assembly GCA_027568895.1). Taxonomy (NCBI): domain Eukaryota; kingdom Viridiplantae; phylum Streptophyta; class Magnoliopsida; order Malpighiales; family Erythroxylaceae; genus Erythroxylum; species Erythroxylum shatona. Next base: position 7,016,642 of record JAOSBK010000205.1, on the reverse strand, counting down.
GAATTATAACAAAGAGCTTAGAAGATGTAAAAAGCTGGAGGGAATAGACAGTAAGCAGCAGCTTTAAACTCTGAGTTCTCCATTCATTTTACCGAAGAAGGTGGATATAATTTGTAATTTTTTTCTTTTCCTTCAGATTGACTTTTCCTTTCTTTTATACTTGGGAGTGAAGTGTAAAGGTGTCACCAACATTCAAGGAAAAAAAAGTTACAGAGAATGTATATTTGTAAGACTAATCTGATCTAATTCATTAAACAAATGATTCTTTGTCTTAGTTTTTTCTATTAGATACTGAAGTTGTTCATAACTCATTAGAAGTAAGACAGTCGTTTGATGAAGGTAAATATATAATTTAAGCACCGCCGATTTGCTCTTTTCATAATTTCTCTCGGAGAATTAAAAAAAAAAAGGATTACACTACTCATATGCATTAAAAACAAATCAAAAGAGAAATAAAATGCTTAGGCATTCTAAATTCGACCTCAACATAAAACTCTTCTAAAACTGCCTCAGTGGTTACATCCTTCGATATTGCAATTTGTGGAGAAAAGACATGACTTAAATTTTGTATGTTGTAGCAACATAGGGTACTAACAATTCTACAAAAAAAGAAAATTAACGAGATCATATCCATAATAGTTAACTGCGTTGTCCTATGTCAGTTAATCAAAGCAAAAGTTACTCCATCTTCTGCCAACAAAAGCCTTATTTAAACTCTACTACTAACATTACATATTTCAAACTTGTCTTATTTTATGCAAGTTAGAATATAGTTCCAAAAAATTAAAAATTTACATCTAATATGCTTCTTTGATTATAACAATATTTTCATTTTAACATCTAATAAGATTACATCTTAACTTTGGTTAATAACTTTATATTGCTTACTATATATCTCTCGATTCCTTTAAATAAGATATGTGAATATCATACTAAAACTGAGCTACCGTATAGTGTTAAGTTTAGTGGCTCTCAAGGCATATGAAGAAATATTTTTTGGATAATATTGAGCTCGTTAATTGTTATCAAGTCTGTCTGATTTAGGATCTCCTCAAATAAAATTAATGCCAGTATTGTCATTTCTCATTTGAACTCACCATTAAAATCAATCAAATGGGTTTTACACGAACTTGAATGAGAGCACTTTTCACTCTTGAACGACGTCAGTGCGCATTACTAAATTAACTAAAAAGCAACTCTCACTCGTTCCTTTTGTGTATGCTTTGAAAAGAAAGGACACCGACAAACTAAAGCATCTTAAATAGAAAAAAGAATAAAAAACACCGCATAACCAGGAGCATGAGGTGTTATTATAGATGTAAAGACACATTAAACAATGGAGTTCAAGTGTACTTTCATCTGGTACGTGTTCAACCCAAGAAACTTGATATTTTATTACGAGACTCCCAACGACAAGTTCTACTCCCATGAATTATCACAAACTCTGTGATTTTGTAATCCACCTTGGAAGCAAGTGACGAAAACACCGAATGCTTTTACTCACCGTGACTGAAGCTTTGACCTAACATGTATATAATATCACTAATTAACACTACTCCATACTTCTTATAACCAAAAAAACCTGAAAAACAGTGACTGAATAATGGCTGTGGGAGTTTGAACGCAGCTTACAGAGCGTAAGCAGGGTTTATCTCAGGAGAGAATGACTATTGACGATGATAAAAAAGAGAGAAGAGTAATACTGGAGTTTAGGGCAGGCAGGAGCTATGTTCTTTATTATCTAAATGAACCCACAAAGTAGCCACAAGTTCCAACAACACTTATGCTTTTAGACTACAAATAGACACGGACATGAGGCCGGCGTGGTATTTAATGCAAAGGCTTAGCCACCACTTGACCATAAAAGTTACAATAATATGTAACGCACCCCCCAACCATTGGTTTGTATTTGTTCGTATCTACAGCATTCTCATCTCTCATAGTTGTTATTTGTTTCCCGAGATTACTCATGTAATGTACGGAGTCTATTCTTTCCTTTTCATTTAAAAAAAATCCCTCCTCTCCTCTACTGATAAAATACATCCTTTACATATTCAGAGCATTTTTAGCTTTTCCTTACACAACAGTGTCACTTCTGGTCAAATTTGTAAAATCAGAGCCCATTTTACAACTGTCAATAAGTAAAAGAAAAGGAAAATCGAAAAGCAACCTTTCTAAATTACAAGGGAAATCCATCTTTATGTAGTCCCTTAGGTAACGATAAGAATTTTTGTTATCCATTGAACAAATATATATATATATATGCATGATCGTGACACAAAGGCTACCCCTGCCAGCCTCCTGCAACTTCCCATCATCGTACTTTCGGATAAAGACTTGCCATCCCGTTCACTCTCAGAACACATTATATTCAGAGATGGGACATATCATTGCTGCAACTTGTGAGGTTGGGTCAGAAAAAGAAATAAGTGGACGTAGAGGGCGCTCTGACCAGCTAGCAATTGGCCTTGCTATAAATTTTCCCCTCTATATTCACCTCCAATCTTGCGTTTTCATTCTCAACACACCAACATTATATAAACCTCGCTTATCAAGGCATGACATTAAAGAATGTTATGGAACCTCCCAAACTTAGAGACATTCAACGAAAATCAAACTGATATGGCATGAAAATAGCATTATACAAAACCGTGCTTATGGCAAGCTCCACTCACCGATGTTAGGCCATAATTTGATTTGATTTGAATTTGGTGACATTAATGCAATACACTTCCGTATATACATGAAAGAAGTTTAAATGAAAGTATTACCATCTTGTTATCCAGCGAACAAGTGAAACCATGGAAATGATGTGAATGCCAGAGGTTAAGGTAACAACATTAGATGTGACACAAGTAAGAATTCTGCAAAGTTACGGATCATTATACGTTCCAAGCTAATATAACGACCATTTTCCAAAACGTAAGAAGCAATACCTAAATCAGTTCGCTTGACAAGGGAAGAAATTAAGAAAGATCAATTTTATTCGACGAATAGATTATGAATTAAGTCAAAAGGGAGAAAGATCAATTTTATTCGACGAATAGATGATGAATTAAGTCAAAAGGGAGCTCCCTTCAGTCCAAGCACAGAGAAGAGCAGGATGAAATTTTATCTCCCGCATCATTCACACATTCACAATAGCAAACTAATTGAATTTCCATGCCTACTGTGTTTGAATGAATGAGTCGGCAGCTAATTCAAATCCTTCTCCCATCCATGAGTGGACTGGAGGAAGCTCCCTTGAGCCATTTTATATCTCACTGACATGTCTGTAACAACATTAAACTCAAACAACGCAACTGATCACCAACCATGCATTCATAAAAAATTCAACGTTCCAGACATCTTGGGGGAGTTGAAGACCTTGAACAGTCGGAATACAAATTGGATAACTCTTATGATCATTCAAATTCGTCAAACGGCCGGGGATTATTACAAGGCTACATGCCCGGTCTTTCTTATTCTCGCTACATTCATGAAGGTCTCGTCTTTTCCATTGACGAGTCTTTGTGATATTGCTAGGCACTAGATATAATCTGATGTTTACATTATGATTCCAACATTCACTATCAATTGCGAGACACTAGTTCTAAATTTTCTACATAGGACATCTACTGAGGTGGAGAGCTGATAACATGAGAGTATAATTAGATTATGTCCTCTAGTTGCAGTCAAACTGCGACCAAAGGGACACAGAAGGGCAAAAGAGCAGAAGAAACAAGGGTAATAGACGCCTAGTAATAGTTTTTCACAAAATTTCATAGGCCTGCAATTGTTTGCAGTTACAAAACTGTTGTATACCATGAACCTGCTTTCATGTATTGGTAAGAATTACATAATCGACTCAAGTAGTCAAAAATTGTGCTGATTCAGATTGCTGGGTGGTTGAATTCACCATAGCCGAAAATAATGTTGCATGAACCCTAACCCTAAGCTATAAGCTTTTTACCACTCAAGGAAGGAAAAAGAAATGGCAACAAAGACACTAAGGACAATTGGGTTGCCAAAACGGGAGAAACCCAGAAGTCCTCATGGGGCCTATATCACTCAAAAACACACATAAAAACATGACTGTATTTCAAATCTAATTGAAACGATATCATGATCTCTGAAACCACATTTACAGATCTACCTAATTTCGTCTTCACATATGTAATACAAATCTAGGATGTGTCGTCAGGTTTCTGCTTTTATTTAACCTAATACACAAGATCAGCCAAGGATTATGGTTAAACATCAAAAAGAGCCAAGTTTTTGGATATGTGGCCGCTATCTAATATAAAGGTTTACGAGCGTATACTATGGGAATGAGCAGGTGAGAAAAGTAAACATAACGATTAGGTTTTAGGTTTAGCTCACTTACCACCAAACTGCTTAATAGTATTATTGATGAGGGGGACAATCTATGGAAACCAAATCAGCTTTCAGGGAGTAATGGTACCTCTTTGCGTTACCAGGTCGCCAAGAACTTGACAAAAAAGAATCCATCCATGGATTTAAAAGAAAACCATCATCAGTTGCACCGTTGTTAGTGATGTAAAAGCTGTTGATAGAATTAAACAGAATGATGTTATTACTAGGAAGGATATGTTTCAGGCTATAATACGTCTGTAGTATATCACAAAAAGAAGAAGAGAGATGAAAAAAAAGAGAGCAAAAATCAAGGACGAGAAGAGGGCAACGAGCAGAAGAAGAGAAAATGTCACTGTCCTCATGAGAGTTAGAGTGGAGAAAGCGATTGAAGATTTATACAAATCTGGTAAAGCTCTCTTCATCAATTCATAAATTATAAGAAAAGAAAAAAAAAAGAGGAGAGAAAATGGGGGTTATCTTTTCCCTCCCTCTTCCTATTTCTTACCCTTTTACCTCTCTTTCTCAGTATGAGTCGTTTCTTTTTTCACAGAAAGTGAGAGACTTCTCAGGAGATGCTGTAAGCATTAACCTTAAAGCAGGGAATGTGTAATTATTATAAATTAGATTTGAACAGAAGTTGTTTCTTGCTCTAAACAGGTCTGACGTGTTTTATACCACATATACATTTATATATATATATATATCTTAAACAACAGGTACAGTAACGGGTGGTGTGGTGGGGTTATCTTTTTACCGTCAAAACCGCTGCCCACGTCTAGGTCTCTTTCTAATCCAGCAGAAACTTGCAAGCAACACTGATATTTAATAAGCCTTTAAAGCAACTCTTCCGTCCGATACTTCCAGATATTAGGATTTGGAATCGCAGATAATTATATACATATAGCCATCGAGTTGGCAGCTGGTCAGAACCGATAATCATTATCGTGTCCATAATAAATAACAAAATACCCGATTAGTAATAATGAGGACAAATTTGGGCAGCAAAAAGTTGGACTACATCAATGATGCAAACAAAAAGAGCAAAAATTAGCTCTTAGGTTCCCATCCCAAAGCCTATGGTTAAATTCTTTGTTACTATAAATTAACCAATGTAATTGATTTATTTTGTTTCTGAGGTTAAATTCTTGTTACTATAAATTAACCAATGTAATTGATTTATTTTGTTTCTGATAATTTTATAATCATTAAATTGGGCTAATTAGAATACTATCTAATTCATTTATTTTGATTCATAATTTTATATTAGTTAGGAATTTCAATAGTTAAATTTAATTTAATCGATTGTCATATAATTACATACATAAGGAATTTTCAAATATTTATATAATTAAAATAAATGCATTGAACATAATATTTAATAAGACGATGAAAAGTTAAAAGAAAAAAAGGAGGGCTGTATAAATATATATTAATGTTTGATTAAACAATGAGTCACTAAAAACAGATCTAGACCATTGGATGAAGCAAAGCATGTGTGCTTTGGAAATTGATACTTGTCAAAATTACGTTAGAAATGTTTTCAATATACGGTACCTATCATGAATTATCGTTCGAAATAAGATAAGGAGTACACTCGATCTAAAGTCAATATAGGATAGACTACAATTGAGATACCCAATATAATCAGAAGTTTTCATATGCAACTTATTATTTAAGACCGTCTTTAATTTCGTTTAAAGGATGGACTTGCACGAAAATCAGGGCATATAGTTTATGGATGTTGTCTATGTCATTCAGTTTTCTGAGTTAATATATTATCAAATATCTTAAATACTCAAAATGCCATTTAAAATTTTAATTCTCCTAATACATGGTTTTGGATTCAATTTTAATCACATGTATTGTGTGTGTGCAGTAAAATAACCAATAAAAAAGAATACGGACGTTGTTCACGATCTTAATAAATGGATTGATAAGTCGAGTAAAGAGAACTAGTCTATATTTCAGTGATTTTGCGGTTTTTTTTCTTAAATTTTGAGAACTGAGAAGTCGTTGGTTCATGCGAAGAAATAGTAATAAGAATGAGAATAAATATAATGAATAATGAGAATGAATATTATTATTATTATTATATTGATTGGTTAAGAAAAATTAATGATTACCATTACGATTGGTTTGTAAAAAATATTAAAAAATAAAATATTTTTAATTAATTAGATTGTAATTAATTAATTATACTACTTTAATTAATTAAAATATTATGATTGAACTATATTTTAATTAATTATATTGTAACTAATTAATTATATTATAATTAATTAATTACAATATATTAATTAATTAAAACAATGTAATTAATTAATTGAAATATTTTAGTTAATTAATGAATTATATTTTAATTAATTATATTGTAACTAATTAATGAATTATATTTTAATTAATGATATTGTAAATAATTAATTAATGATATTTTAATTAATTAAAATATTCTAATTAATTTTATTGTAATTACGATATTGGAGAAATGATTCTCATTCCTCTTATAATGAAGAAGAATGAAGCAATACTCAAAAATTAGGAATGAAAGTATAGATAATCTAATTATAGCCTATTACCAAGCTTTATTTTTCATTCCATACTCATTCCTCTCTCCTCAAGCACACCTTAAGATGAAAATTTAAGAAGAAAAAAACTCGACAATCAAGAAAAAAATACTAACTTACCGAATTACATAGATAAGAAAGATAAATTTGAGACGAAGCAGAACTAAAATTTTACCATCTTTACATTTTAATCCAACTTCTATGTATTGATATTATGACATGAAAGTTGAAAGCCTTATGTTGTTATTATCTATTTTTATGTATTTATTTAATTATTTTATCTTTTTGTTAAATTTTACCACATTCTATATGTACTATATTATATAGTGCACTACATTTTTTATATTTTTATTTATATGTATTTATTTATATTTTATATTATCATTACTTTACATTATATGTTGATCTATCGAAAACGATCTCTCTAGTAAATAAGAATAAGATTGCATGTTACTGAATTTCGCGTTTTAGGAAGACTCCTACTTAATATTGTTATTGTTATTATTATGGTCTATTTTTGCAATGCATAATATCTGTCTT
>JAOSBK010000205.1:6983183-7005494 GCA_027568895.1 Erythroxylum shatona | reverse complement strand
GATCAAATTATGAAAAGCATTAAGAACAAATTGCAATAATCAAACCTTTAAGTAAAAACGGGCATAAGAAATTAAACGTAGAAAATACTAACTAACCCAGATTACATCAAGGGTTCCATTAAAATCCTAGAATGAAAGGATTAGTTACTCATAATAATAGTAGCAACAATGAAAATAATAAAAACAAACATTATAAATATGAAATGAGTAGAAGGAATGTTAAAACAATTGGTGATTGCTTGGTCTTCAATGTTGCTTCCGGCGTCCTCGCTAGCTTCTCCAACCAAGCCTTTCCTTTTTTTATTTCTTGGTTCCTCCTACCCTCACATTAATGCTTGTTTTTTTTCAGTTGATAGCCCCCAATTCTCCAAGAAGTAGCGTCAGCCATGGAGAGCTTTCCACCTTTTTTAGTTTGTCACGTTGATGCTTGTAGAGAGTAGAGAGTGGGTCTTTCTTGTTAGCTAATCCTCCTCCTTAGAAGTAGCGTGAGTGGAGAGTTCTTTATATATAAATCAATAAAGATGGAGCCCCCCTTCTTGTGTAACGTGAGTCTCAAAATGTAGAGAGAATGGATGATGTGCGTTCCTCTTGGTGTTAAGTGAGTAACGATTGGCAGCCCCCCTCTTGTGTATGAGTGTTGGATTGTCCAAATTAAAATGAAGACTTAATGTTGAGTGGCCCCTCTTGTTAATGTGCGTGCCTCTTTGTCCAATCAGTGGAGAGTCCTTCTTTTTTTCTTTTAAATCCCCACCAGCTCAACACGTCTCTTGTCTATATGTTGGTGTATATGGTGGGTCACGGTGGTGGGTCATTAGTTGAACTGGTCAATAATGAAGGCTCCTTAATGTGCGTTCCTTGTTATTTATTCAATCTCCAGCTCTCCTCTTCACGCCTCCTCTTGCTCCTGTTGCTCATGCACGTCTTCTCTAGCATAGATGATTTTCGTTCTTTTGTGGGTCTCCTCCAGCTGTCCTCTCCAAGTTCACTCATCTATCTTCAACATCCTCCACGCATGCTACATAAACGTTAGTCTCCTTTTGTAGATAAATTCCAGCCCTTGGTTTGTCACGTGCATGCTTCAGCTGTCTTCGTTTCTCCTTCACGCCTGCTCCTTGGTTCTTCACGCCTGTCTTCGTTTCAAAATCTTCTTGGCTTGTGCATGCTCCTCTAAGCTTGGTCCCTTGCATGTTTATTTGTTTCCATTTGATGCAAGCCTCTCTTTACTGTATAATGACAAGACCAATAAAGGTCTCAATCAATTTTAAACGTTGCTTGTTGATTTTACTGTGCGTGACTTGTATCTCCACTTGCGTGATTTGCATGACTCCTTGGCTATGCATGAATTATAAGATGCCATCTTCTTTGTTTTATTTCTGCTGGTCTCCTATTGCACTGGCTTCACTTGAATTAAATCATTGTTGCTCCTATCCCTTGTGTCTCTGTTCCATTGAAGTTGCGCCTGGGTCACGTGTCCGTAGCTGCTTTCTTTAATTTGGTCTGCCCAACGCTGGTCCTCCTCTTGTGGACTTGTTTATGTCACTTTTCACAAATTTACTGCTCTCAACTGACAGCTCCAAAAATTCTAAAACTTGGTGGAAACATTCTTCAATGAGTCAAGATGATGCCTGCCAAATCTTAGAATTTTCTAATAACCCGATCCCAAGATAAAAATATCCAAAGATCCAAAGGTCAAATCTGCCAGAAATTGAAAAACAGTGTTAATTTCAACCTATTAAGGATTTTTTTGTATTTTATGTGTCTAAAGCTCTAATAATTATAAAACATGATGAAAAGGCCATAAATATCCATAAAACACATGCAAGATGCTAAATATAAAGTTCTAAAAATATATAAAATACGATTGTATCAACAACACAAAAGGGCTCAAAGAGTTCAGCGTTACAAGTCCTCCCCTCCTCAAAAGAGTTTCGTCCTTGAAACTCCTAAGCCCTGGACACAAATAAATAGGGCTACTGACGTCTTATAGTACGCTCAAGTTCCCATGTCATCTCCTTAACCTTGTCAGTCTTCCAAAGAACTTTAACCATGGGAACCTCCTTACTACATAATCTCTTTATTTGTCGATCCAAAATCTGAACTGGTTTTATCTCAAAACTCAGGTCTTCTCTCAGCTTTATTAGAGGTCTCTAAAACATGAGATGGGTCCGGTAAGTACTTTTTAAGCATTGAGATATAGAACACATTATGGATACTATCCAAGTTCGGTGGCAATTCCAACCTATATGCCACCGTCCTAACACGCCCTAGGATGCAGAAAGGTTTGATATATCGAGGGTTCAGCTTCTCTCGACTCTAAAATCTGATAACACCTTTCCATAATGATATTTGAAGAAAAGCCCTATCACCAACTGCAAACTTTAATGGTTGTCACCTCTTATTCACGTAACTCTTTTGACGATCCTTGGTGATTTTCATCTTCTCTCAAATGACTTTGATCTTCTGAGTGGTGACTTCTACCAATTAGGCTCCTTCTATTTTGGCTGTACCAACCTCATCCTAACACAGAGGTGTCTTGCACTTCCTCCCATAAAGTATTTAATATGGTGGCACACCGATACTTATCTGATAACTATTATTATAAGCAAACCCTATCAAAGGTAAGTGTCGGTCCCAACTCCCCTAGAACTCCATCACACATGCTCTCAGCATGTCCTCCAGTGTCTGAATGGTCCTCTCTAACTGACCATCGGTCTGGGGGTTTAAGGCAGTCTTGTACACATCATTCTCTTCAATCTTTAACTGATGGTACCCAATCCTTATATCTATCTTTGAGAATACTGTAATTCCTTTTAATTGATCCAACAAGTAATTGACCCTAGGGAGTGGAAATTTATTCTTGATGGTAACCCTGTTTATCTACCGACAATCAACACATAAGCTAAGTGTCCCATCCTTTAACAAACAATACTGGTGCTCCTTATGGTGAATTACTTGGTCTGATGAAGTCCTTATCCAACAACTCTTGTAATTGAATCTTCAACTATTTCAATTATGCTGGTGTCATGCGATACGTTAGTGTAGATATTGGTGTCGCCCCCAGGACCAAGTTAATAATGAAATCAAACTCCCGATCAAGTGGAAATCTAGGTAATTCCTTCGGAAAGATATCGGAAAACTTATGCACAATAGGGATATCTCCAAGTTCGACTCTCTGTGTTGAAGTGTCAATCACATGTGTGAGGTATACCTGGCATCCCAAACGAATCAACCTATTAGCCCTGACCATTAATATCAAATAACTCATTAATACTTGTCGGTCACTAGTAAATTTAATCGAGACTCCATCATGAGGTTCAAACTCCACCCCTTTCTTAAAACAGCCAACCCTGGAGCGATGCCTCTCTAACTAGTCAATCCCCAATATCACCTTAAAATCCAAGAGATCGAGGGAAATAAGATCTACCTCTAACCAGCATCACCAATCTTTATCTCATAAGTTGTATATACTTAATCACAAGACACTTGCTCTTTATGAGGAGTGACTATAATGAGAAGGGGATCTGACGACTCTGAGGGATGACTAATAGCCTCGGCAAAGGTCACACTGACAAATGACCTTTGCATGCTAATGTTGATCAAAACTTTGGCATCTCTATCGAGAACACACATAACATATATAGCACCTTATAACACTATCCGTTAGTAGCTCATTCTATTTACGAGTTTACCGGTACTACATAGAACATACATCACAATAGTTGCAAAGTTTCAACCTTGCACCAACTTCCCCTTCCTTGTCCAACCATGTTATCACTATAAAATCAAAGAAAAGACATTGTTTAATAAAATAAATCAGGCTAAGCCTAGCTTATTTGATGTCCCAAACATCCCAAGGAATGTCGACAAGTACTCTGATTGAGGTCGAAACTATCTGACAGTTAAGGACGTCAACTTAACGATTCGAGACTCAACTTCTCGACCAAAGGTTTTCAACAACCAAACTCGACTCCTAAGGCTCATGAACTTTTTGCAAACAGAGATAACACTTTTGTAAATTAACCATGGCTCTGATACTAATTTAATTGTCACAACCTAGTACCACATCTGGCCTATGATAACTGCAGCATACCTAGGCTAAGGACATTCACGGTATCCTTAATCCGACTATGCAAGGTTAATTGAATATCTTTTTTATTATTATTTTATTTTTTAAAAATTTGAGTAGCATAATGCTATATTTTAAAAATCCCAAAACCTGCTAACAATTTCAAACACACTTCTATATTCACAATCAACCACAACTTCAGGATTTTAAAGTCCACTCAAGGAATATCAACAACAGTATTGAAAGTTTATACATAAAGTCTTTTATAACAACAAAACTGTCAAAATTTAAATTTATATAATCATGAAGTATATCAACACAACTAAACTAATAAAAACAGTAAAACAGTTCATGAGCCACTATCTACATGTGCTAATACCCTAAAAATGTTAAAAGACCACACGATTCACTCAAAGCTTCAAACTCAATAAATTAATCTGCATAGTTGGAAAGCAGAGGGGGGGTGAGTACACTAGGTACTCAGTGAGCAGGAAAAACATATAACACAAATAGAATTCATTTATACCCAAGACAGTGTAGATAACCTATGAGGTGAATATGCATGACATAAAAACACATAGGCCTAGCCTATACCTCATAGTATACTGGTTAGGAACCACATAGGCCCAACCTTTTGATCACCCATTTGGTGAACATAGGTTCCAGTTCTAGTATACAAATGTATAAAAACATTAGATGTATAAATCAAATCTCGTCAGAAAAATATCAGAATAAGCCAAAACAATCATGTATGATACCACTAGTCGGCCAAACTAATGTGCACACCCACCGATTATTGGTGTTGGCTCGACTTTCATCCATGGTGAGTCTGGACTATAGTCAACAAGAGTGTCATGACCTTAAGTGATGACCCTGCATGAACTTTTTGCAAATAGAGATAACACTTTTGAAAATGTACTAACCATGGCTTTGATACCATTTGTAACAGCCCAGACCACTCACCCACAGATATTGTCTGCTTTGGGTTGCCCCTCAGGCTAAGAACCTCACGGTTTTGCTCTTCCCCTTCCTGGAAAAGCGTGTCTTATGGGGGAGAGGTATCTATGTCCTTACAGGGCGTATTTCGTTCTCCTCTTCAATCGATGTGAGATTTCACACTCTCTACCCCCTTAAGGCCCAACCTAGTAGGCATAACAGTTCAGGTACTAGCTCTGATATCAATTGCAACAGCCCAGACCACTCACCCATAGATATTGTCTTCTTTGGGTTGCCTTTCGGACCAAGAACCTTACAGTTTTGCTCTTTCCCTTCTTGGGAAAACATGTTTATAAAGGAGAGGTATTTGTACCCTTATAAGGTGTACTTAGTTCCCCTCTCCAACCGATATGGGATCTCATCATCCACCACCCTTAGGGCCCAGTGTCCTATGTTGGCATATCGGTTCAGGTACCGGCTCTGATACCACATCTGTAACAGCCCAAAGTTTAGAAATCTCCAAAACTTTTATTTTCCTTGGACTTTTGGAAATAATAGCTAAGCCCCTTAACTTTATAAAATTATATATTGCTCCTTCAAGAATTGAAAAATTATTTTTAAGTCCTTTGACTTTTAACAATTTGCAATTAAGCCCTTATGTACATCAACTTTTCCAATTAAGCTTTCTAAGTGTCCAATAAGTATGTAAATCTTGTTTCATCACCTCTAAGACATTAGAACACATTTAACTTAACCACCATGGTCATATCCATCTAATAGATTCAGTTTTACACACTTAGAAGCTTATATGTTGAAAATATCTAAGATTTCGTATACCGAAGAACTCTAAGTTTATGTAATGGCATATAACATTATAAATCATTACATATATATCCAAAGGACTTAAATACATATTTGAACTCATACACAACCATGTACATATCACAATAGTATCTCCAAATACAGGACAGCACAAAAGGGCTCAAAGAGTTCAGTGTTACACTATTCCTCTCATGGATGAACCTTGTAACTTTTGCCTCCTTAGGAATCTTACTTCTTAGAACTTGTAATTCATTTCATAACCATAGGGGACTAAAATTGGTTTAGTTATCAAACTAAAAACTTATATCCTTGCCATTCCCTAGCTTATAGTTCATATAGGGATAAATCTTCTCCATAAGATTTAATAAACTCTTAAAGATCCAACAATAGTCTCTGTTCAGTTGAAGTTGCCCAAAGCTTTAGACAGAGAGACGGTAGGTTTGCACCCATTTAACCCACAATGCTTCCTTATCAACAAATAATCTCCAAATCCTCTTCATTAGGAAGGCCCATTGTAATTAGGTAATTGATAAAACTTCTAATCCCCCCTGTTTTTTGGCAAAATGATTTAATTCCATTTGACTTTGGCCCTTTGCACTTTTCGGCATTACCATTCCAAGAAAAAACTATAGCTCTTAACTTCTTCAGAAACAGTAAGAAATCTAAGAATTTCGGCTTACTTGATATGATTGGCACTCCCAAGTAATGAAAAGGAGTTGCCTATAGGAAAAACCCACCATATTGCATATCCACTCCAGATTTAAAACATTAAAGGAAACATAAACTCTGCTCTTCTGCACATTTGTTGTCATCCCCGACCATCCCAAGAAAGTGTTCACCAAGCTCATCATCATCCTTATGACATGAGGTTCAGCCTTGCAAAATAGAATCACTCAGTATACAACAAATGTTATAGTTTTAGGTTCCTACATTTGTGATAGTATTAAAACAAACCATTACTTTCAACAAGTTTTGAAATAAGTGTAGAAAAGCCCCTCATAGCTAGAATGAATAGGTAAGGGGATAGAGAATTCCCTTGCCTAATCCCTCTACTATTAATAAATGGTTTTTTCAGAATCCTATTGACTAAAACACTCATTAAAGTGGTTTGAATACATTGAAGGATCCAATGGCAAAATCTTTTAGGTAGTCTGTGGCTTCCAAGTAATCTTTCAAAAAATCCCATTTAATAGTATCATAAGCTTTAAAAAGGTTTATCTTCAATACAAAACTCTTAATCTTTTTTCCAGTGTAATACTCCCCTAACAACTCTTGAAGTGACAATATATTATCCCAATGCTTCTCGAAGGTAGGAAAGCTCCTTATGCCACATTCACTAGCTCTGACACCAGTGCTTTCAATCTTTCTGCTAGTAAAGTGGCAATAATTTTATAAACCGTTGAGCAAAAGGAGATTGGCTGATAATTTGTGATCATCTTAGGTCTTTCCTTCTTCAGAATCAAACAAATGAAAGCATGATTAATCTCCTTCAGGAATGATCCAAAACCAAAAAACTCTAATACTATATAAGTTAATAAGCGGACCATTATGTTCCAAAGTTTGCTAGAAAAGCCTTACCTAAAAACCATCAGGACCTAGCACTTTTGAGCTATGTAACCGAAAAACCACCTCTTTCACCTATTAAGTAGTAATTGGGGCATTCAACATCTCCTAAATATTTTGACTAGGTCATAACTCTGTCACATTTCTCACTCCAAAATCATCCTGTTAGGCTTCTGTGCTTTTTATTAGCTTGATGAAATAGCCTCGGATATGGTTAGCAATATCCTTTTGTAGAGTTATTATATTCCCTTCCCCATCTTTCAAAACCGTGATAGTGTTTGTATTTTTTTGGGCCAACATCGATGCCTAGAAATATTTTGTGTTCAAGTCACTTTCTTTGAGCCAAATCCACCTCATTTCTGTTTAGTGATTAAGACCTGCAATTAAGAGCTTCTTGATAGTTCTTCATACAGTCTGCTTCAAGAACTTTTAAGCTATCATTAAGTGGATCCAAATAACACCTCTATTGAATCTTTGTCAATGCTTTTCCTAGCTCTTTTATATCCCAAGATTTGCCTTTACTAAATTCTTTGATAGCCACTTTTGGTAACTTCAGTTTCTGCATAAGTTGGAAGGCTTTATACCCTACCAACTCTTCTTCCCAAACCTTGCCAATCACTACCATAAACCCTTCAATCTGAGTTAATCTACTGAAAAATCTAAAAGGGCCCTTACTTTAGGACCATCACACATCTATTGAACCAAAATAAAAGCATGATCGGAGAACATAGGTTTACCAAATACTGCCGAAGCTCTAGGGAGAGAATTGAGCCATCTTTGATTTACCAGAGCACTATCTAATTTTTTCCTTATAAATAGGCTACCCTTCTGTTTGTTTTCCCAAGTAAACTATCTACCAAGCCCTCTAAGATCCACTAAATCAACGTTTTGCATCAGTTGAGTAAGTTGTTTCCCTATTCACATACGAAAACCCACATCACCTTCTACTTCATCTGATTTTAGACAATAATTGAAATCACCTAAAGCCACCCACAGATCTTGCATACCCACATATATAGCTTGCATCTCCTTCCATAACTTAACTCTTTGAAATGCAAAATTCGAAGCGTAGATAATTGTAACTTCAAAATGGAACTTACCTATTAACCAGTAGTGTAAATGTATAACTTGGTCACCCATCTTAACAACATAAGCCTCCACCTTATCCGTATTGAACCAACACAAAATCCTACCATTATAGTGATAGGTATGGTTAGAGAAAAATTTCTATCTAGGTCCCAAAAAAGCCATCCCATTCTGAACCGCACCAACCGTTATTTTTTGTTTCTAGTAGTCCAACTAAAACAGGTTTCTTTTCTGATATCACTTCCTATACGAACTTCTTCTTAAGGGGATCATTATGGCCCCTTGTGTTCCAAACTAGAATCAACATCTAGTGGGCAAAACTAAAAACGACACTCAGGGGAAATTACCCCTTTATGCTTTTTCTTCTTGCCTTTTTTCCTACCTATGCCCTTTTTAGAATATGCCAAACTAATCTTTAATAGATCCTTAAAATTTTCCAACGAGGAAATGGTTGCTTCAAACCTTTCAGGGACTGTTACATGAATTTTGTGAACCAATATTGAATCAGTAAATTCAAAGTCAAGTACTCTTACTTTAGTAGCAATGTTGAGTAATCTGTCAGAAATGCTCTTTGGCATTATTTATATCCTTTCTCCTTTGAAGTTTAAATTCTCTTATTAGAGTAAGAACCTGCATTCCCTTCATTATTTCATCTCCTTCAAATTCTTTTTACAAAAAGTTCTAGACCTTAAATGTAAATTTCATTTTTATAAACCTGACAAATATTTCTAACGAGATTGCAACAAATAATGTAGCTGTACCTTTGGACTTTCTTTTTTTTTTCTCCTTACGATTCTTAATTTGTGTCATGGTTCATTTTGTAGGCAAGGGAGGAACTTCATAGTCCTCCTCAATATCTTGTTAAAGACCTTTTGGCTCCAAATGTGCCTCCATCCTAGCTGCCTAGATATGATAGCCTTCACTATTGAAGATAAGTGGTCCAAGTGTAGTGAAAGGAGATTCAAAATCAATAGAAAAAATATTAGTCACAAGCTCCTCAAGAAGAGTGCGCTGACACCAGTTTGAAGGAAATAAAGAAAGAACATTTTTAACAAAGAACTTGTTATATTATTTCATCTATAAAGTTTGCTTAAATATAAAAGTTTGTAATTGAAACTGCTGGTGTAGCTCCAAAATGTTCATAACGTTATTAACATTTCTTTCATTAACTTCCTTTTAGATCCCCGCTTTATTACCATAAAATTAATAACATTCATAAATTTATTATCATTAATATAGCCAAACGTTCATTTTATTTAATGATCACCAGATGTATTGTTACCCTGACAAATACATAGTACTATACATATCTTACATAGTTCTATATGTATATCTCCTTCAAAAAAGGAGAAGCTTCATCTTCTTATCTAACGTCTAGTCTCCTAGTTCTTTTGTTCTCTAATTGTTCGGTTCTTCTATTTTTTGTTTCTCTAGAGACAGTTCCTACTCTGTCCTTTGGAGTTGTTAAGTTGTCATTTTGTGCTCATTTTGTATATAAATCCCTTTAAAGTGTTGAAATTATTATTCAAATTTGATGGATTTGTTTCTTAATTGTACTCAGATGATTTTGAACACTTGAGAGATGACATTGAATCAAAAAGATGCAAGGAAAGCAAAGATGATACAAAATTATAGACTAGCAAAAAAATCATTGACTAAGCATGGGTATGTGCAAGGACAAAGACTATCTATATAATTTCTTTTTAAATTCAGATCTGATTGACCTAAAATTTCCATGATCTTAAGAATCAGGTTGCTACCTTATTAATTAAGATCTGTAACCTGAATATATAAGATGCCCCAATACCCCCTGGAAGGATGCGGGAGTGCCACATCCAACACACAAAGAGAAACAAATAACAGAATGATACAGAAGCATTTAAAAAACATACTAAACATTCATTACATGTATTTTCAGAAACTGAAGCAACATACATTACAAATCATTCCAAACATATTCAAAATATACATATATTATATCACATGACCGTAATAAAAATTTGTTCCAAAAAAAACCAGCTTGAAACATAGTTATTAAAAAAACTTACAACAATTCGGAATCATACATTTTATATACAAGCCTACTTAAAATACATTTTTATCAAAACAAGACTTAGACTCCATTCGCCATTATGGTTAACTCGTCCCAGTCTTTATAATCCTCATTCTGAACCTGCACAAAGCAGATCTACTATGCTAAGCATATAGCTTTGTGAATAATAACTAATCTATATATAAAGTGATAAGTCATCATACTGAATCATGTAATAACATAAGCATGCATTAACAGATTGATTAAACAATAAATCAAACATAATGCATTTCAGTTATAGTTAATAAAGTTGAATATCCAAAGAGGGTATAAGCCCTTCAGAATCATAACACAATTTTATTTATGTTAGAAACAAACATATATTAGAATACAAAATTAGATGACTGATAAGCCATTTATAAAAGCAGGCAACGGGACTTATACAGGAGAGACTGAAGTCTCGACACTGAAGTGTCACAGAAGAGACAGAAGTGTCATAGGAACAACTATAGACCCTTCTAGGAATGTCTATTTAACCACAACTAGAACTCAACAGTTTTAAAACAAAGCAAAGTCATTTCAGACATTTCATGTGCAAAGCAAGTAGTCAATCATATTCATATACAAGTAGCACTTCTAATGATATAATCATGCATCAAACATCTCGAACAATCATTGTCCAGAATTTAGAACACAATTAGCATAAATCAAATTCAACAAGCAGAAGAAAGTAATGTGTGACCATCTAAGATTACTCACCAAAAGCTCCCTTATTGTTTATTGCCTCGAAGTCCCAGCAATATCTAGATATAGTCACTCTATGCATTCCTCTATAACATTTAACACATATACAAATCTCTATTGTGCATGATTAAGAATTCATTTATGTATACTGAATATGTATGATGCATTTTCATGACAACTCTCGAGTATATTTCCTTACTAAACTGATGTAAACATCAATTGTACTTCAAAAGTTCCTAAATTCATACATTCAATTACTATTCCAGCTTTTGCTGGAAGCACCTCATTCGGGTTAACTTTGCATAATCAATAAGATCAAGAAAATGATGTATTTCTATAACACTCTATTCTAGACAATTGTTCCTCAATGTCTTAAGATTCTAATGATACCAAGATCATACAATTGGGTTTATTATTCAATGAGTTATGCTCAAGATACCATATACTATGTACATTTGAAATTTTACCTAGAGCATGATCATGCATTCAAGTTTTAAATTCCAATAACCAAAAATTACAAACTTTATACCAATTTAAAGCTCAAAGAAAAACCTTAGTGAAGACACCTTAGTTTAATTCGGCCTACGTCAATACAGTATCTTTGATTTCGGTCTCAATTAGTACTACACCCTCAATCAAGAATCAATTTCAAATTAAAATATGAAAGCTTAGAGATAGAATTAAAATAATACTTCTTCAATAAAGTTGTAGAAATATGTCTCTACTTTAATCTAAACTACAAATCACCTCATTTGGACATCTACATTTCAAGATATCATCAAAATACCAAAGCATATTGAATAAAAAAAATCATAAACCTATCAATTTTCAAGATTTTTCTTAAGTAGATTTTGGGTCTAATTTGTATGAACATTTTGACCTTGACAATGGGGTATTTAGGCAACATCTTCTACTAATCAAATATTCCTCAATGTTTTGAAAGTTTAATGACATCAATATCATGCATTTTTAGTTCAATATCCTGCAAGTTATAATAAAAAATCCACAAACTATTTTCATAACTCGACAAAACACCAATTTTAACTTTAAGCCAAATTTCTAGACACTTAAAGATAGAATTCAATTTCAATTTCTTCTTAACAATTGTAGCTGTATGTCTCTAGTTTAATCTAAATCAAAAAGCATTCCATTTGGAAATCTACAGATAAAGTTATGGCTAAAATGCAGAAGCTTACTTAATGGAAAATTGTTATAGCTAACATTTTCCAGCACACTCTTCATCACCATTTAATCTCTTAATCCTCCTCATTAAAATAGAACGTACATATATTTATCGCAACATCAATGTTACACATATCTCAACTCTTCTATCATGATCATTAAACACTAAGCTATCATCCTATATGCTTCATTTAGCATAACTATGAAGATTAATAATAATACTCTTACTTGTTTTGGCCCCAAAGTTGCAGATCATGTAACCCTAAATCCCAAACATCCCAAGATCATCTTCATTTATGAAAGAGAGATGAGGTTTTTCTTATAACAAGATGAAGAGCACGTTGAGAGGGTGAGAAATGAGTGTCATGGATGAGAACAAATGAAAAAGAGGAAAAAGGTGAGGACATTTGGCAGAGAAGTCAAATGAAAGACCAATTAAAAGATGGTCTTTCCAAAAGTTATATGGGTTTAATGCTTGGTTTGGCAAGTGACAAGTTGTCCAATTTCTGAGTCTCTAAATTATGTTCTCTTATTTAACTAGTCTAATCAATTCCAATTCCTACTCCAATTATCTCTCAATTTTTGATGACACTGATCAATAAATCACAAGATCATTTATCAAAATCTCCATTACTGTTTAATAGTAATTTCTACTATCATTTATCAATTGTCTTGCCACTTGGCATTTTACCTAGTCCAAAAATACCCAAAATTTTAGAAACTTTTTAAATTTCACCAAAAAAATTAAATTTATAAGTATACCCTCTATATTAATTTTCAATACAAATAAACCACAATTCTCAATAAAATCACATTTATAAAATCAATTATACCCGAAAAATGTCAATGAATGCATGTACAATTATTCAATGTATGTTTATGCCAAATAATACATGAAATGCATTTCTAAATTCTCAATAAATTCTTATATAAAGCATCCTACGGTTTTAACCTTAACCATGGGATAATGGGATGTTATAATATGGGGGAAGGTTATCTACTGAAGATCATGAAAAAAGGAGGAGATCGAAGAGATAAAAGAGGATTTTCATTACTGTTCTCGTTAGCCATAGTTAGGAGTTTTACATTTCTACAGTAGTTTTCTCTATGAGTTTTTAGGATTTTCTAGAAAAAGACTAGGGATGGAGACTTTGTATTTTGCTATTTCTTTATTGGTTTTCGCTTACGTTATGAGTGTCTAAATCTTTCTTCTTGGTTGAGGGGAATTATGTTATCATCTATTATGTGTGAGATTTCTAATTAAAGTTTGTTTTATTGATGAATATTGAGTGTCTTTCGCATTGCTTTTTATGAATGAATTGGTTGATTTCTAAGGTGCGCGACTAGGAATTGATTTGTTTAATAGCTAGATTAGTATGATATGACGTTCAGTTTTGCTAATCAAAAATGGCAATTAGAATTACCAGCTTTACATTAGAGTTGGAAATTCTAAGAAGATATTTAACGTGATTAAATGCATGTAGTACATTTGTTGTTTTGTTCATTGTTTCATAGTTCTTAACTATTAATCAATTAAACTTAAGATCGTATCTAAGTTGTTGACTAATAAGAATGCTTAGAATAAATATTTCTATTCATTTACTCTTACAAGAAAACATCACCCAATGAATGTTTGTTAGTGGACTTAATTTTATAGCAAGGATCCATATTAGTGTGATAACGTCGGTGATCCAAAACCAAGGTTTGATTACTGAATTTCTAGATTTGATTATTTTTATTAATTTTTTATTTTGCCATTTTTAAATTATCAAAATTTTGTGAATCAAACACCCCCCCAATTTGTTTTAGTTTTGAACTTGTATAATCTTTACCTTTAAATTTCCTCATGAGAATGATCTCAACTCTTCACTAACTACATTTTTCATTGCTAGAGATGGTATTAATTTGGTTGCAGGCAACAACAGTACCAATTTTAGGCACCGTTGCTGGAGAATTTCTCAACAATATATGTATGTTACACGAGTAGACAAATAGCTCAACTACTATTTGATTCAGAGATCGAGAAGACATCAAAAAGTTACGGAAATAGAAGAAACAGCAGCAGCAAGTGTAGAAAATGGAGCAGATGGTAGCAAACCACACTCTTCGTGAACTAGCCGCGCCCACAGATGCTCAACAACCCTACTACATCAACTTTCCAAATTTAGATAACAACAATACTTTTGAATTAAAATCTAGGCTGATCAATTTATTACCTATTTTCAGGGGTCTATCGGGAGAGGAGCTTAAAGGAATTTGACGTGGTTTGCATGGGAATGAAGCCAAAATATGTGACAAAAGAGCCAATTAAGCTAAGAGCCTTCCCATTTTCTCTCACAGATGATGCTCAAGATTGGTTGTACTATTCATCCGGTGAAAATGTGCAAACATGGGCTGAAATGAAAAAGTTTTTCTTTGAGAAATATTTTCCAGCATCAAGAGTAGCCAACATTTGAAAGGAAATTTATGGCATTCGACAACATACGAGAGAGACACTTTACATGTAACATCCCGATACCCATGTTAAGGCTAGAATAGTAATTTATATAAAAAAAGATTGTGAAATTAGAAAAATACACGTCATGCATAAATTAATTGTGACATACATATTTATTTTGTACATTCATATTATTGTACATGCATTCATTGTCATTTTCGGGTAAATTGGTTTATAAATGGAAATTGTGGATCTATTTGGAATGTATTAAATGTGATTTGGCAATTTTTGTACATTTTGGATATTTTAGAAATTTTTGGTGCATTATTTTTTAGTTGAAAATTTATTTGGAGACTATTAGTAATATTTTGAATTTTTTGTGAACTTTTTGAAATTTTTTAAATTTTGGGTATTTTCTTATTCAGATTACGAAAAATAAGAAAAAATAGACTAGTTAACTGGTGACAAGTGGTAGCATTATTTAGTGATACTTTTCAACCATGCAAAATGCCACGGTGAAGTTCTCCTCTGCTGTTGTTTATTCACAAGGAAGGTTTTGACAAAAGCAAAAACTCTTCTTGCTTATACATCACCGAAACCAATCCATATATATTGTTTTATCAATTATTCTTGCTATTTGCTTAACCCACTAAAAGCTTTGTCTACTCTTACTATTGGAGTTTTTGTTGGAAACAAGTAAGTTGTGCTTTCATTTTTATGATTAAATTAAGGATAAATGACAAAGAGATGATGTTTTCATGCTTGTGGATAGGTGCATGCGTGAACGTTTTTGCGTTGTAAAATTGATGTTAGAAAAATGCAGAAAAGATGTAGAAAGTGATGAAAAGCCGTGAGTGATGTTATATTTTTTTTGGGTGTTGTATAACTCTAAATTTTCATGGAGAGAAAGAAAAATGTCTTAGGAATCCGTTGATCTAAGTTTCAAGTTATTTGGAGTTTGGATGCAAAAGTTCTAGGCAAAAAACTGAGGACTGTTTAATGAAAAACTCTAGTTTTTTAACCCACATATATAGACTATCACCTTTTCTCTCCCTAACACGCAAACTTCATCTTCTCCACCAAAAGCTCCTTATTTTTTCCACTTTTACACTTCATATCTACTACATCCATTACATAAACCAACTTTCCTACTCTTCCTTCAACTCAGCAGCTCACAACAAACCAAAAATCCAGGTTTATACTTAATCATCAAAAATAAGAAATCTCACTTTCACTTTCTCCCTCTAATGTATATAACATCTGCACCTTTCTCTTCTTTTTTTTCACATCAGCCCACTTTTTTTTATGATTTAACTCCTTAAAACACAACACCTCATTATGCTCTATATGCTCTTTAACTCTAACCTCATTTAAACCCATCTTTAACAAAACCCAAACATTTACTCCTATACTGGGAAAAACAGAGCATGAGCTTTTCAACTTTTTTGCACATATGGTTTTGCATGTTTTAAAATCCAACAATAACCTCATCCAAATCTTCATTTCATCATATAGTTTCATTCTTTTCATCTCAAATGCATGACGTGTATTTTCCTAATTTCACAATCTTTTTTTATAAATTTTGTCTATCTTGTGCCATTTTAATTCTACTGCGGATCAATTTAAACTTATCAACAGTGTCCTCAATCAACTCTGGGCCTTCGACAATTCTTAGACCCTCTTCATCCCAGTATAAAGGCAAACGACACTTCCTTCCGTACAATGCCTCATATGGAGCCATACCGATACTACTGTGATACTGATTATTATAAGCAAATTCAATCAAAGTTATATATTTATCCCAAGCTCCCTGAAACTCCAAAACACAAGCTCTGAGCATATCCTCGACCGTCTTGATCGTTCTCTCACTCTGACCATCTGTCTAAGGATGAAATGTTGTACTGAAATTCAGCTTGGTACCCGTAGCTGTCTGTAAACTACCCTAAAATCTCAAGGTAATCTAGGATCCCTGTCCGAAACTATAGACACTGGAACCCCATGTAATCTCACAACCTCATTCACATATCGCTGAGCTAACTGATCTAGTGAAAGATTTTCTCTCGATGGTAAGAAATGAGCCGATTTGGTCAGTCTATCCATAATGAACCAAATGACATCATGTTGCCTCGGAATCCTCGGCAAACCCATAATGAAATCCATCCTGATTTGTTCCCATTTTCACTCTGGAATAGGTAACGAATGCAATTTCCCAGCTGGAGCCTAATGCTCAGCCTTAACCTGTTGATAAGTTATACATTTAGAAATAAACTCTGCTACTTGCTTTTTCATTCCAGGCCACCAGTAATGTTGTTTCAGCATGTTATATATCTTGGTAGTACCAGAATGCATAGCATAAGATGCTAAATGTGCTTCCTCTAAAATTTCTTTCATCAAATTATCAATGTTAGGCACATATAGTCTTTGCTTTAACCTCAAAGTATCATCTCTTACTTCAAACTCAGAATCTAGATTCACTTTCAACTTCTCAATTAACTTCACTAAATCTGGATCTCTGCTCTGAGCCTCTTTGATTCTTTCACTCAAAATAGGTCTCAACTTCAAAGTGGCTATCAATGTATCATTTTTCTCCAAATTTAATTCAACATTCAAGGCTCTCAACTGAACTAGATTCGGTAACCTTGATAACTGTACTTGTGCCACACTGTTATGTGACTTCCTGCTTAATGCATCAGCTACAACATTAGCTTTGCCAGGATGGTACTTAATTGTACAATCATAATCTTTTAACAGTTCTATCCATCTTCTCTACCTCATATTCAAATCCTTCTGGCTCAATAGATATTTCAAACTTTTATGATCAGTAAATACCTGAAAGGTTTCACCATATAGGTAGTGCCTCCAAATTTTCAAAGCAAATACTACAGCAACCAGTTCCAAATCATGAACTGGATAATTAAATTCATGGGGCCTCAATTGAAAGTGATTGATAGGATGAAAGTGTGGAAGTCTGCTGGAATGTTATGAACTGGAAATTTTCATGATCATACTTTGGTTTTCTACTTATAACTTGAGCTGTATATTTCTGAATGAGTTTGTTTTGGATTCATATTAAACTAGAGACATATTTCTACAATTTTGTGAAGAGGTAGAATTTTAATTCTATCTCTATGATTTTCAAAATTGGCATAAAAGTGAGTCGTAGCTTAAGCTAAAGCACTATCAGGGACAGAAATCATATCGTGTGATTATTGAATAAATTGTATTGATGTGGGCCGAATTAGGAAGATGTCTCCACAAAAGTTGTAGTTTATTCTCTTAGCTTTAAATTGGTATAAAGTTTGTAATTTTTGGATATCTGATCTTAAAGATATGAGTTGTACAATTAGAGGGCATGATCATGTACTAGCCAAAAGTTCAAATGTGCATAGTCTAAGGTATTTTGTTCATAACTCATTGAATACTGAATCAAATTAGATGATCTTGGAGTTGTTAGAAACTTAAGACACTTTAGAACAACTTTCCAGAAAGAAGTATTGGCTAATTTTGTTATTTACCCTACCAAATTAATTATGCAAAATTGGTAGAAAATCTGAAGTGGTCAATTAGGTTATCAAATTGATTTCGCATTGTTTTATTTTGGTCCAAATTATAAGTACCATATGATATTAATGAGGGCTTTGATATCTGCTCAATTTGATGATGAGAGTTATAATAAGATACCAAAAATTGTCATTGAACATGCATTTTGCATACTTTCTATATATTGATGTGCATAAAAGAACACTTGTATATTTGTGCAAAAATGTGATATTTGTGAATGTGTTATGTATGTTTTAGAGGATCCAAGTGGACGCTAGACAGACATTGCCAGACCATCCAGGCAATAGTATATTGGATCATTCTGTGAGTCAACCTAGATGATTTCTTAGGATTGAATTGATTTGAATTTAATTTGATTTATTACACTTCCGTTATTATTGAACTGTTTGTGAATTGTTTCTGGATTCTGGACCTGAGGTCCTAGGAGTTTAATAGTTGGGCATGTATTGGGAGTGTTTTGAATTGTTATGAATTTGACATTTGATTCTCAACGAAAGTTGAATGCCAGACTTAGGTCCGATGACTATGACATATGAGATATTCAGAAATTGTTACATTTCATAAAATGCATGCTCAGATAAAGACGTTGTGACTTGAGTTGCCAGTATGAAGCGCTTCCATGTAAAGCTTTGCTCCGTGATTTTTGATTTTGCACGTAGAGCTATGCTCCGTGATTCCATTTAACTGAGCCCTATGGGCCGGTATATGTATAAGTTGTGATAGGCACTCTGTCACAACAAGAAGAAAGAATGTGAGTCTCATACATATAACATTTTAATGATTTTCAAAGCTAAAACGAATGATAAATTGTTATGATCTATTTGTTATACTTAGCTATGTGGATTGTGAGATTATATGATGTATCATGTTGTGCGAATATCTGGAGTGTGTATATGATTTGAATGAATATATGAGAAATATATGGTATGTGTGTGTAATCCGGTGAACTCATCCATGATGGTTCACTCATTGAGTTCGCAAAACTTATAAAAATTGCAAGGTGATTTTTCAGGTACAAGACAGGAGACTTAGTGTTTATTCTAGATTAGAAGAACGTTTTGGACTAAGTTATGGCTCAAAAGTCTGTCAGCTGACATCAAGATTTATAACTTTTATTTTGTAGATTTTGCTAGAATTTGTGTGAGGTTTTGTATATATTCGTCTAATGAAGATAGTGTAAATAGTTGTAAATGAATGCAATGAATGGTTTTAAAATTTGATAACTTCTAATTATGTTAGATGATGCCATGTGTAAGTTGGAACTATTTTGCTCTATCATGTCATTATCATAAGATATGTACTTGAATGTTCCTAAATGTTTGGGTATGTACCCTATGGTAGTGGGATATTATACATAAGACAATTTTGGTTTACTTGCAGATAAGATAATTTGTCTGTCATACTCAGTTACCTTATCTCTTAATGTAAATAATCGGTTAAGGAAGTGAGCATGGGAGGGGTTGTTTCTCAGTTGTCAAATACTTCGACCTCAAATAAAATAAGGATGTAACCATTTGATCCATAACAAATGTTTATCCTGTAGGATCCACCATAGTCGTTTGAGAATCAAAACCTAGTTTATAAGTTTGGCAGAGAATCAATTGGAAAAGAAATTAAACGTATTAATAAATGATCAAGACAAGAATAATTGTCTAATAAGCTTAAGATGATATTTGATGAAAAATGAAAAGAAAGATCGTTAAATATTCCTCAAACCCCATAACAAAATAGGATTATGAAAAAATGCAACAGACTGCCACTAGAATGTTAGGTCCATGACGGCATAAAGAAATTTACCAATCACCTATTAAGGTAATGCATTGTTTACAACTGCCTATGTACTTAGTCAAGTGCATATGAAATCAATTAGAAATACTTTATATGGATTATAGATACGAAGAAAACCTAATATGGAATATCTAAGATGAAGTGATTTGTTGCTTATGTTTATTATATCTCACACAAATACAGGAAAGTAAGCCCGAGAAGGAAAAAATATCTTTATTAGATATTATAAACACTCAAATGGATATGTATTTATAGGAGAATAATGTAATAAAGGTGTAACTAAATTTAAATCATGAGATATCATACTTTTGGATAATGACTTTCCAAAGTAGGGTGAAATAGAAAAATACTTGTTTTTATATGAGAATCTTGATCAAAATGATTATACCAAAATATTCATGAATCTATTTCTCATAAATCTCATTTATGTGAAAGTAATCATGGGAATTCCTTAAAATTATTTTAAAATAAAAGGAGAAATTCACATGATTATTCCACAAGAAGAGGATAATCCAAGGAATGTAAACGAAGCTCTTATTGATCTTACCAAGGAAGAATAGATGAAAGCAATGAAAGAAGAAACTATTTTTTAAAGCTCAAATAAATTATGTGACTTGGTTGAACCCCCTATTGGGATTAAATCTATTAGGAAAAAATAGGTTCTCAAAATAAAATGAAAGTTGATGAGAGTATCGAAAGATACAAAGCATGTCTTATGGCTAAAGGATTTATATATAATAGGAGGAAATTGATTATGATGAGAAATTTTCCCTTATTATGAGGTTTGCTTCAATTGTCTAATCTTGGCTATGGTGGCCAATTTTGATCTTAAATTACATCAAATAAATGTAAAGATTGCTTTTCTAAATAAAGAATTGGAAGGAGAAATCAATATGGAATAACCTATAGGTTTCATTGAGATGGGCCAAGAATAAAAATATTTTGGCTATTAAAGTCAATTTATAGTCTAAATCCTTAAGGCAGTGGCACATTTTTTCCCTAATGTAATTATTTCATGGTTGCCATAAGATCCAAAAAAAATTGTGATTTTATCTTTATATGTGAATGACATTTTGATTTCTTGTCATAATTGTAAGTTTGTCAAGCAAATTAAAAATTGGTTATCATTCAAAATTGAGACGAAAGACATGGGAGAAGTTGCATATATTCTTGGAGTTAAGATTTTAAGAGATTATTCAAAATATTATTGTCACTTTCTTAAGTAATCTATTTTTAAAAGTTTTTAAAAAAATTACGTATATAAAATTGCAAACCAATTAATAACCCTATTGTTAAAGGCAAAGGTCTGAGTAAGAAGTTTTGCCTATCTACACCATAAAAAAAGGAAACAAATGAAGAAAGTTCCTTATTTTATTGTAGTTGGAATGTTATACTTTATACAAAGTTAGATACTCGTTATACTTTGGGAATGATGAGTGGATATTAGTCAAATCTAGAACAAGCATATTGTAAAGTAGTAAAGAGAATATTAAGGTATCAAAAAAGTATTGATGAATATACATTGTGTTATCAAGACCATGATCTACGTATACAAGGGTATATAAATGCAAATTGGGAAGGAGATTTAAATGAGAGAAAATCTACCTTTGAAAACAAGAATTGGTTTAGAGTGATTATATAGTCACCATATCTATGAGTTCAGAAAGATAAATTTAAGAGTTGAAATATGAACTCAGATTAAACTTAAATATGTTTAAACCAACATCTGTGCATTATTACATTAATAAAAGGCATACACTTTGGTCGGGTCGGTCGTGCTAGGCCCAGTTCCAATCCTAGGATAGCTTGTGGGCCGATCGGCCCATTCCCAAGATGTTGAATTAAACACGACAGGTATTTACTATATAAGTTCATTATCTCCTCATGATGCAGGTACGACTCTAATAACCCTGATTATCTCTGTTATTAGACACAAAACCTACGACAGAAAACTGACTTAAGCATCGGAGAGGCAAGCCGGCGATCAACCCCCGGTGTGCCTTTATTATTTTTGCAGGTATCTCCTAGTCAGAATTAATCGAGATCATGGATCCAAACAACGGCGTCCAGCCCCAACAGAATCAGACAGAACCA